>ARYC01000219.1:0-160243 GCA_000711775.1 Oxytricha trifallax | reverse complement strand
GTATCTCATTTAATAGTTTCCACTATGTGAAATAAACTTTTCTTGAGCTCCAAAGTACAAAAGTCTAGAGTAGTCTCTTGAAAACTTTGGCATAAATGAAGCGAATTCAGTCGAGTTTAAACATTAGACATAGTTATCTGGTTTGTTTTCTTTCAGTTTTTTCTTGTCTGTAATTGGATCACGGATGTAATAAAGCTTGGTGTCTTTGTTCAGGCAGAAATTCATACCAATTTTGTGGATTGGCATTGAATATCCGACGAATACAATGGCGTTTGAAGTCTCATCGAATTGTGGATATGCAGGGTGTAAAGTTGGATTTATTTATTTATGATAAATAGATTATGAGCATAGTAAGATTAAAAATAATGGGAGGGGGAAGCTTTCTGCACTAGTTTATGATAAAAAATTTTTAGGAAAGTTTCCTGTATTCAAATTTCTTTTTTAATTAAATTAATATTTATAACAACTATCAACCAATTTTTTGACTAATTTCATTGTTATAATTATACTTAATTTATTAATATATTTGCCAATATCTCTATTAAAGTTTATAAGCATCATCCAGGCACTATCACGTTTATTCTGAATACTAGTCTTCTTAGAACTCTTTGGCTTGTAAAGCTAGAATTTATCTACTATAAATATTTCATTAGTATTTGAGATGATTCCACATGTTCTCAATTCTATTAGATATTATCTAAACTAAAGATACTGCTCTTCCTATAATACCTGAATATCTTCTTAATATTTATTGGGTCATAATAATATACTATATATAATTTATGTAAAATTTTATAAAAATTACATTTTAATAAGTGCAGGAATCTTCCCCCACAAAATAATTATTCTTCGTAAAGTTGAATCAATGCCTTGAACTTCCTCAATAGTATTCTCAATCAAGTTAAACACAAAGATTGCTGGCCTCTTCTTCCCAACTAAAGTCTCACCGAAATCATCAGTATATTAGTACTTCTCATCCAGGAAGTGCTGCTCCTTATCTTCCTCCTTTTTCTTCTCCTCCTCAGATTTCTTTTCTTCTTCCTCTGGGTCTTTCTTCTTTCCACCGTTGTCGTCTTCCCAGTAGTTTTTGTAGGCTGCTGGCTCTGGTCTCTCACCTATGAATACTATCTTAGTCTCATCTTTAGACCATGAAACCGTACCGAAGATGGCGTCATTCACATATAAAATTATCCAAATAATTAGACATATCATGATTCTATATGTTTAGATTGTATACTTTAGAACATTTGTCTGTCACTTTCTTGGCTGATATAAAACCTTGCTCCTCATCTCTCCAGACTTCAATATATAAATCTTTATCGTTTTTCTCGCCCTTTCTGAATCTTACTTGCAATTAGTCACTCCATGGTGATTGGGAAGCCAACATCAAAGATGATTTTAAAATAATTATATAAATTTAAAATTAATCATAAAATAATTGATTGTCCACTGGCATCAAGTGGGACAGTTGTTAATCTCTAGACTTTACCAGATGCAAACTAATCAGAGGATGTATCTTTTTCAAGCAAGTACTAACTCTGATATTGCAACTTCTAAACTCTCTTAATATCAAATATTGATTATAGAATATTCTATACTCGCATATGAAAAGATATATAGAAATCTTCTCTAATAAGTCATCCCTCAATTCTGGAAAGATGTTTATAAAATATTAATCTTAAGATCAAGAGCTTCTTTGACAATTTTGACAAGATACTTGTTCTTGCTGTGATCATCTGGTAGTCTTGAGACAGTAGCACCAAGGTATGCGGGTAGCGCAGAGTTAAGTGCATCAAATAATTTGGTTAAGTAGTCTCTGCGAGATTTCTGAGATTGAATCAGTGATTGGAACATCTTCAAAGATAAATAAGTGAATTTTAAATTTATTAATATTATTTTCAATTTAGATTTTCAGTAAAGATATTGAAAAAGCTTCGGTGATATAGATAAAATCTACTACTTTATGGAGATTAAATTTTGGAAATATTTAGGAGATTACAAAATAAATTCAATTAATAGTAGTTTTAAATGTAACTGTTAAGCTTTTGATGGTATGTTTGGTTAAATTTAGATTATTAGAATTAAGTTATTCTTAAAAATATTTTCACTGTTTCTTTAATGATTTTGGTACGTATTTCTTCCACTATATAACAGTCTAGTCCATTCCTCCAATTGACAGTAGATATTCGCCTTAATTCAAAAACTTAACCTTAGTGACATGCTCACTATGCCCTCTGAATGACCTAGCCTGATGAGTTTTATTATCTCTGACGGGATCCCTGTAGATATTTACAAGTCCATAGTCGTCACCTGTCGCTAGAATGCCAAGCTAAGGGCAGCTGTCCACTGAATTTATATGAGTGCCGTCACAGCCTGGTGGGAAGATTCCCTCAACAGACCATCCTAATTTGCAAGTCTGAGATGCCCAGATAGTGTTCTTGGTATAAAAGAAATAAAAAACATCATTCCATTGGTATATAAACTATATTTGATGCACCATGAGGATCATTTTTTAATATTCTTTAGTTCCCACTTAAAGTGAAGAAAAGAAGTTCATAAGCACCACAGTTTGATCTTATAAAAGAGGGAGAGTCTTAAAGTGACCAATCGAAACAAGTTATAAATGAGGAATGAGCTTTGAGAGTTTAGGTGTGTTGGTAATTATTGGGAACATTGTAAATGTAAATAAAGTTATCATGTTTTAAATTTTACCGGACTAATTTCCGGTTTAATGTATTATTTATTATTATAAATTTCATGTGAACCCACGGCAAGCTTATTATTCTATGGATTGTAACTCATGCATTCAATCCATTCTTAAGGCTAAGTTAATGTGTAAATGACTTAATTGAGGTTTGACGAAGCTTCGAAGGTAACTTTTCTAATAGTGACATTACCAGTGTTATCAGCCACTGCCAAATGCTGTAACTAAACATTATAGGCCAAAGCTCGAGATTATTTTTGAGGTGGCTCACTTGATGTAGTTGAGGCACCGCCCTTAAACTACTTTACTTATTTCTTTTACTCTTCTGAATCTTAAATTAGTTCAACCTCCCCTTGCTAAATTTTCTTCTTTTTCATTATGTCAAACATGAAAATCTTATTGTCATCGCAACTTGTGAAGAATAGGCCTTGTCCTTCTATTGTAACTTTAATCAATATATATTTGTTATTATTTATATTTTTAGAGAAGATTTTGATCTTTAGAAATAATATTATAATATTATATTGTGGTTAATCCCCAGACCTCCCCATCATGATGCGAGTGCATAATTATTTCTCTAGACTAGGTATTTACATCATACTCTAAAATACTGCCATTTGCCAATCCAATTAGTAAAAATTTATTAACATCTAATGATCTTGGAATGGCTTCTACAAATAATTCTAAATCATTTATAAAATATATTTATAGAATCTAATTAAATTTCTACATTGATTGAGGTTTAAATTTCGAATGTTTCTGGGTCTAAAATTTTAATTGTTAAATCAGCTGCGCCAGTAACTAGTATTCCCTTATCAGCAGCTGGATCTTTTACATACCTAATACAATCAGTATTAATTACTTGTCTAATAATATATGCTAGTAAAACATGAATTTATTTTGGAGGAAAAATTATACTGAATGTATGATTCCTTTGTGTACATTTTCTTCTTTCATTATAGACCCAATACCCCATTTCATTATTCTACCATCTTGAGAACCGGTAAAGAAATTTCCCTTTTCATCACCAGCAACACACAGTAGGTTAGTCTGTTATAATATACACTTCACTTTTTAATATATAATTTTGGAGTTTATCAATAATAAGTTGCACCACCGAATTTTCCAGCTGTTTTCTTTCCTTTCATATCCCAAAAGAATACATGCTTTGGACCAACCGAGCAAAATGTATCATTTGCCAAACTCCAATCTATCATGAATATTTTGTTGCCACCAGTTATCGCTTTAAAGGCTTACACACCTGTTTTCCAATTATTAAAGATATTCACTTTATGATTATCAAAGCCAATAAGATTAATTAATGAAAACTCCAATCATGGACATAGATATTATGGTCGTTACTAAAATCAGCACAAGCGATATATTTAGCATCTTTATTAAAAGCTATAGCTGTGATTGATCTCATACCCTTAGGGAGTCTATAAGTTCCCAATTTTACAGCGCTATTTGATTCCCAAATAAAAACTATTGGAGAGTGACCAACTTGCCCTGATATAAAAAATAACTTTTATTATAACTTCAATTTTTAGCCCTGTAGCAACCATTGAGCGAGTTTAGTCAATACATAAACACATAACATCATCAGTGTGCGAGTCCACAGTAAAATCAGTTTGTTTTCTAGACATATTGCTTGTCTCTTTTCCACCAAAAGTGAGTTAAGTACGATTCTTAGGATCTAAGATAATTCCCATGGCTGCTGTCATATAGACTGGTCTGCGTTTGTGATTGTAAAATAAGTTTTAACGTGCTTCTTCGTTTTTATAGCCGTACACAAAATCTATTTGATAAGAAATATCTGGAAGTGTTTTATTAATTTTAGGGCAAGGATAGGGTTCGGCTATAGCTCCTTTCCAAGGCTAGCAAGCCATGCTTTCATCTCCATGCCCTACATCAGCAACCTCAAACATCTCAAGGCCGTCAGTATCCAACTTATGACCCTTGCCCAGAGCTGTCCCACCATTCATTGATTGAGGGTCTTTCTTATCCTTCGCCATGTTTTATATCTTCTCGCTTTTAAGCTATTTAGAGTTCATTTCCTTTTCAAGAGTAGGATCAAAGAAACCATTCACCTTCTTTTTCTTTCTAAAGATTAATTTATTGGTAAGTTACAAATATCAAAGGATAATCAAAATTAAAGAAATTAATCTAGAAAGGCACTATAACCAAGTAATAACTATGATTTTATGTGAGCAATTGAAATTTTATTTTTATGGTAAACTTAAAACTTACTTTTTCTAAACTGACTGTTTCATCTTTTACTACTAATTCTTGCTTTGATTTTTATCTTGTAATGGTTACTTCACGTTTTTATCTTTTTTATTTTTATCTACAGTTTATGCATTTAATTATTGTTGTTGTCCCTCTCTCTGAGGATGTTGCATTTTGAGTCCATACTATAATATAAATAAGAATATTTTTTAAAGTAAATGATTGTTATTATTTGAGGTTGATAAAAAATAAACTTACAGATTCAATGTCTGCTTTAGAACTAGTACAGCCCATTTTATTTAATTCTTTCTTAATTTATTATTCAAAATGCATTAAATTTAAATCAAATTTATAAGAAATATTACAGTTTAATGTTTATTATAAATGTTAATCACGCTTTAATGAAGATTATTTTAAAAGTTATCAATAATCATTAATTTAGCATTTTAGTAAACAACTTAATAATATTTAAACTAAACTATAAATTTCTAGATAAAACAGTAAATGTCAATTGAAACCAACAATCAAACTAAAAATTAACTGGGCTCATAAATTTAATTTATTTATAAAATCATTGCAAATCATAAACTTTATATCCCTAAAAAGCAATTAGACGAGAAGTCACTAGAAATAGCTAGATAGATCATATTAGAATCTAGAGAGCCAAAACTTGATGCTGATGGATACGACCCCCTGGACCCCTATGCAAAGACCGCCAAGAAACTTGATAAGCTCTCAACCCTCAAATAAAACTAACAAAAACAAGAGAGCTAGGAGATACTAGAAAGTGTTAGGAAGTAGAGGGAATAGGAGGAGTAGGAACTTAGAAAATAGGAGAGGAAGTAATAAAAAGAATAGGAAAAATTGTAGTAGCAGTAGGATTAAGCTGAGGTTGATGAGAGAATTAAAGATGTATAGTAGAGACTCAAATATACCCAAGCTGCCCAGAGTGTTGGAGATAAGGAAAATTTCTTTCATATTTTTTATTTCGTATTTTACATAGTAAATCTCCTGCATTAATACTATACTTAACTCCTACAATAATTTTTAAACTTAACTTTTTATTAATAAAAATTTCAACAAATACTTCAGAATAATAAAGTTAACAGTTTGCGGTGCAATATTTCTATACTCCTGCATGATAGCTCTCAAATAAAATTACATCGAGAAAGAGAATGGCGTTTTAGTAGATGAGAATATAGTATCAGAGTTGCTTGGACTTAGAAATCTGTTTGCCACTCTCAAGGAAATATTTATATAATTTTTTTAATGGTAAAGGGGTTTTGGGGTTACGTGAAGTGATATTAACTTTAATTTTACTAAAATTAATTAAGAAATATGGTTCTTTTTGGTATTAGTAGTGGCTGTAGTAAGTGTGAGATGGTACAATAACAGATTAGACGAGCAGGAATTAGAATTGTTGAAGAGTTAATAGGAAGACGATAAGGATCTGGATGATATTTAAGAAGACGATGAAGAAGAGGATTTTAAATCTTTAAAATATTTTATACTATGATTTAAAGTATAATTTATTAGAAATTATATATTAAAAAGAGGAGGATACAGAGGATTAGGATGATCATTAAGAAATATAAGAATCAAAGAAAGATAAATGAACCTGTATAAATATCAACTACTCTAATCAAATAGACTATAAAAGTATTGTTTAATGAATAAGAATATGTTTTTATGTGAAAAGTTAAATGTTTAAGCTATTCCTATCAGTTAATTTCTTTAATAAGATTGTTTAAGATTTCTTATTAACTTTTATAAGTTTTATATAAGTAGATTGATAAATTAATAATTATTTTATGATGAGGTAATTTGATTTATGAATAAGTAGCTCACATAAATTTTAATCAAAATAAAATAAAATAAATTCCTTTGTTAAGAATTTCACGCTGTTTTATTAAATTTTATTTGATTGGACTATCAGTTATAGAACCTTAATTTCTAGCCAATTAAAATCAACCCTTTTAACTTGGTATTTTTAATAAATTTTAAAAAACTAATGAAAAATTCGACAATTTAAAGCAATTTAAACTTGGCAGATGGCATGTTATCTGTTCTAATAGAGAAGTAGATCAGTTAAATTAAACTCTTCAAAATTTTGGATCAGAAACCCGAATTGCGGTCATTTTCCACCCCTGAACCCCTTATTATAAGCTTGAAATATTCTTCGCTATTATATTTAACTGCCTTAATTCCCTTTAATTATTGTTATTAGCTCTGTAAAAGAGTTATGGCATGATAGATTTTAAGCATGCGGAAAACTCAAATAAGTCTATACTCTGTCTCCCTTAGTATTATTATAATCATTATTGATTTATATTTCAAGTTAACTCCGAAGTTTTTGGGTAAGTTCTTCCTTAATATTCTTTCATTAATAACAAGTTTCTTCCTTAATTATATGACATTTTACGACTCAAGCCGAAACTTTAAGCTAAGTTAAAGCTCTTTAAGTAGTCATGTGTCTTAATCTATCGATGATAGATGCATTTAATGTTGATGATTGATTTAACCGATGGATTTTAGATTTTTATAAGAGTGAAAGAATATTGATGAATTAAGAAACTACTATTGACTCAAATAAATTGGGAACTCAATCGAGTTAAAATCCAAGTCTTTAGTCAAGCTTTATCAGCTTCATTGATGAGTAGCTTGATGAGCATTTGCAAATAAAGTCTTAACAGTACTAGATTGATTTTCGCAATGATACTCCATTCATGATGAAGGATGGTAAAGAGGGGTATACTATGCAAAATATCAACAAGACTATCTAGCCTTTAGAAACTATTGATTCTGTAGAAGAAATAGCCTTGAAGAAAAGGCTTAGACAACAAAATTTTGATATGAGTAGAGATTCGGCAATACTGAATTCTTAGATCAGTTTCCTCTAGCTTAATGAAAAAGAATATATGCATAGTATGTAAAGTTCAAACATCCCTTCAATAAAGACAACTAGATACTCAGATAACTTTCTCAACCAATCTTAGCAACTTGATGAATCCTTAATTTAAGATTTATTTCCTGCCTTAAGGCAATCAAGGTCTTAGTTTTTCAACATTCAAGAATAAATATAGAATGATGGTAGTTGAAATTCTTCAACCCCTAGATTCTCAAGTCAAAGAAATAGCTTGATCTTTATGAATATTCTATAATAAAAAAACAAGCAATCAAATTTATTAGAACAGAGATTAAAATTGATTGACCTCAAAGAGAGAGATCCAATTGGATCTGAAGTGCCTCTTAATATTGAAAAACTTTCTATATATCAGTCTCAGTATTTAAATCTTGAACAAGCTAATGCTTAACTGTCTATGAGGACTAAGAACAAACTCAATTAAGTTTATGACTCTGATTCACTTAAGGAATTTACCGGAGCCAATCAAGAAATAAGGAAAAACATCGAATTTGAAACTCCAAATAAAAGAAAGCTTGGGTAGAAATTAACTCACAAGTAAGTCTTGAACTAATCATCTCCAGATTAAAAGGCTATCTTAAAACAGTTGAAACGTTAAAATATGAATTTGACATTTGGAATGAAATCAAGAATTGCTTTGGTTTAACAAACAAGCAATAAAATTAGCAAAATCCTCAGTCCTAATAAAATTCCAGCTAACTATATGAAAGATGAATTTGTTCAAGACAAATAGTCATATCAAAATTCAAGTTTTAATTAAGTGGAAAGCAATAGTCCTTCATCTAAAAATATCAAAGCAAAAGAAGATAACATCTTTCCAAAAGAAACTGAAGAAATTTCGAAATCTTTTGGCATTCCTTAAATTCATCCTTAACATTGAAACAAGATTTTTAAGAATGTATATACTTGACCTTAACAATAACTAAGTTATAAATTAATAAGGTTTCTGTTTTACAGAAACTGCTTAACAACTCATTTTGTAAATATGAGGAGAAATATCTCATAAATGAGACACAGCTTAAATTGGCTGTATCTGTACATAGAATTTTGAAATACCATTAATAACTCGTTTCTTTATCACTTTACCTCAGTTTTAGAAATTTTCTTTTTGAAATATTTAAAGAGATCATCTCAAATCAATTCATTGAGCAAGAGAATTCAATCAAATCTGAAAAAGCAATCTGATTCTGTGGAAACTGTTGATAGAAAAGAGAGATTTATTTTTTCATCATTGCGTGAAACTTAATTAATTAAATATCAAATTAATAAAATGTTTGATTAAATCATCCACGATTAATTAAAAAATACCTTAATATTAAATATATTGTTAATGGATAACTCTATTATTATTAACTAATATTTAAGATGAAGACCCACACTTGTAAGCAAATATCTTGAGTTTAACTTCTTTCTTTAGCTGTCTCAAGCCAGAGAAGAAAGTCCAGAAAGGCAAAATAATTTTCATTTTAATAGTGTAATTTTTCCAATTCGCATAAGAATGGGAAAATTTACTTGATGGGAAGGGGTTTTGGGGATAATTAAATAAAGGCTCACTTTAGCGCTCCTTCAAGCATCAGAAGAAAGCTCATGAGCAGCCATTTGAATAAGGAGTTGAGAACCAAGTACGACGTGCGCTCAGTCCCCGTCCGCAAGGGTGATGTCGTAAAAGTCATGAGAGGTGCCTTCAAGGGTAGAGAGGGCAAGGTTATCACCGTCTACAGAAAGAAATGGGCTGTACACATCGAAAAACTCACCAGAGAAAAGACCAACGGTAAGCAATTCTATAATTTTATTAGTATATAAGGAATAAATAAACTTAGAATTTGTTTATCAAATTTAGATTATAAATAATTGAAATCTAAAAAACATAGCCAATATTTAAATTCTTAGCATCTTATAATTTTCGTGTAGGAACCCAAGTTCAAATCCCACTCGCTGCCTCAAACCTCCTCATCACCTCCCTTAAGATTGACAAGAACAGAAAGGAGATCTTGGAAAGAAAGAAGAGAGTCACCAAGGAGAAGAACAAGCACAAGGAGGGTCTCGCCGGTCTCGACTGAGCAGTCTCATCTCAAGAAGAAGCTTATATTTTAATAATAGAAATTTTTTATAATAAATCCCGTTTTTTAAAGCTTCTTCCGCTTTGCGAAGTGCAATTAAGCATGGGCACCTTTCTTTATCACAACCAATTGTTTTTGCACTCAAAAATCTTTCTCAAATTTATCTATTTTTCTCTTTATATATAACAGAAACACAATTTAATTTTAAAATTGTATTTGAAATATGCAATCAAACTTTAGAATAATTAATTCATTCTTATTTTGAGAATATATATTAGTAATGTATCTCGCTATTTATTACCTTTAATCGATATATGAATATAACCTCGCAATATTTAATTTTCTTCGTGAATATCACTCACTCTAATTTATTAACTTAAAATCATAAATCATCTAATTCATTAAAGTTATTTATTAATCACAAACAACATAAAAAGTTCAGAAAGTATCAAAGAAAGTATTATGATAAATTTGTTGTAAATTAAGATAAGTTTACTGATAAGTGATTAATGGTTCTTAAAACAAAATTAAATTTATACTATTCATAATAATAAAACTAACTCATTAGGATGTAAAAGTTTTTTCATAGTTTATATTCCTATATTAAACTAGCTTAAAGCCATTATTATTTTATCTTATAAAGTTTTTTATTATCAGTCACTCACTGCTTATTTTTTCTTTTAAATACAAAATTATATTATTAATTTTATATCTCTAAATATTATTCACTATTTTAAAATTTTAAATACCCTATTGAAGACTTTCTTGAGTCCATTGTTTCTCTCCTCTTCATCGTCATCATCCAATTTAAACGAAAGCTGATACTTTTTATTATTGTTAGCTGAGCTTCTGTCGCTCCTAAACGAAGAGGAGTTATCCCTTCCCCTTTCATAGTCGTTCATGTCATCAATTACTTCGTACTCATCTTCTTCGTTATTAGAAATAAAAATAAATTGTTTAAAATTGTGCATTATTTGAGTATACACTGCTGCTATTAGAACGACCACCATTAATGTTTCTTGAATTGCTTTGATTTATTGCTGGATCATTCATGTTGTTTAGGAGCAGTGAATTAGGATCAATTTAAGAAGCATTTCATATAAAATAATAACACTTAAATGATCTCATAATTTATGAAATATAAAATATAAATATAAAGATTAAGCTGTTACTTTAGGGGTTTAAGAAGGCTATCTGCCTTTTGAGTTACTTTTCCTCTTGTTTATTCCAAAGAAAGAGGATCTAGTCGTTTCTTATTAAGTATCTTGCATTAGATTTTATTTAGTGTCAAAGGGGAATGACATGCTGGATTAATGGGAGACTATGTTTGAGTCGTCATTTGAAGTTGAACTTTTCTTTTTGAAAATTAATAGTCTGTCTTTCAATGATACTCTAAAAGAAAGTTCATTAAGATAAACGAAAGCTCTATAACAAAAACTTACTTTTCTTTTGAAATGGCACTTGATGAAGAATTTCTATCATTTACTAAGGAATCCTTATTTTCATAAATGAACTTTTCATTTCTATACTTTTCAATGATAAATTTGCCCTCCTCAACACGCTCTTCCGCTTGATCTGGATCAAATGCATATTGCTTCAATCCAATGCAATTTAATATGCGACCTAATGAAAATAGTTTAGGGTTCCAAGTCTTACCATAAATGTTGAAAGCAGTGAGGACTACCATGAGAACTAGGCACACAGGGAAAACCCATTAATTGAAACCTTCTCCCAAGAATTTTACATAACGAACAGGGCCCATTACTCTGTAAACAGCTGCGTCGTTCATTTAAGTTAATTAAAGGAAATTGTAGCTTATTGGAACAGCTAGTCTCATCACAAAGATTTAATTACATATTAAGTCTAAGAATTATATGATAATTTCAGAAAAAAATTGTGATACAAATAAGTTAAGATACTAGAAAACAGCAAGCAAGATGGATCAGTAGATTTATTCTTATGTAAAGCGTAGATATTGGAAACTTTCAATTAAAATAGTCCATAATTGGTAGCTGCAACTAAGTAAACCAAAGGTATCAAACTTGCCAACTAAACAATAAATTTTTATGAATTTGCAATATTTTACATGTGAAAGGAAATAACTAGAAGCTGAATCTAATTGAGGTGCTGTGATTAAATTGTAAATTATGTTATTTTATAATCCAAAAATTAGCTACTTCTGCGTAAGTAATTATTACACTTAGTGATAAGCATATAAAGGACATCAAGATCATTCAATTATACTTATCTTACTCATTAATTAAATATTAAAGATTTTAAAAGATTTTTTATTCCAACTGGCTTTAAGTACACAAACCAAAAGTATACTACAGGTATAATGATTAAAATCTAAGAATCATTTCCATGTTATTTATTAATTCTTACTAAGAAATTTGATAGCTTTAGATCTTGGACTGTTATCACGATCCTTCAAGAACATGGACTTGATTTCCATATCCCCTCTTAATTAACTATCAATAATATCTTGCATTAAAATAGCTTTCTCAATGGATTCCCTCCTGAAACTAGATATTCTCAATAAATCGGTGCTTTAATAGCGGAATCGGTTTCTTAAACGGACAAGACGCTGGTAGTCTATGAAACCCTTGAATTCTTTGGGAAGCTTAAGTTTGTTACGAGGGTCGTAAGCTATTCTTAGATTGTTTTAATCCTCCATAGATTGAGTGAAAATTTCTATCTATAAATTAATTTAAATACAGTTTAGATTTGTTTAAAGCTACTTACATCTTATATAATTAAATAATTAATGAAAAATAATTTCTAATTTGACTAAACATCAAAATGCAAATCTAGCATTAGTAATTTTTTATTTATAGTATGACTTTTCTATGTGGTTCCATTTCATGTTTAACTTTTATCATATGCCCAATATTTGCCATATCCTGTACTTTCTAAAGCTTAACTCTGTATTTGCTATCAAATTCAGCTGTCTTCTGCTAGTAGTACATTAATTTCTTGGCGTTTGACGAGAATTTAAAGTAGGAAATTGGAATTTTGACTAAACCGTAACCAAGTAGAATTACTATGCTTAATAAACCAAAGACTAAACTCAAGCCGATTATGCAACCCACGATTCCTTCACTATAGAAATAATTTTCTTAAACTTTTCTTACTTTTGTAGTGCTTCTCTGCCACTTTTAGTGACAGCGAGTATTATGACCACTACTACAAAGAGCACCAGATAAACCACTAGCATGGGAACATTATTTCTAATGCTTCTCATCATTCTTTCTTTAAAAGTAAAATCAGCTGCACTTAAGTATTCCATTAAGAATGGTAGGATAAACCAATTCAAACCGAAAACAAGCCAATAATTTATGTACCACCATACTACCAGAAATTCATCCACTTCTCCGTTGGTTTTTACCTATAATCCAATAAATATTAAACTTATATATTATATGAACGAAATTTAAAAGTATAATTTCTAGAAATTTTATAATTTAGCATCGATTGATTTATGAAGATTGAATAACCCTTAAATTTAGAAACTATTCTATTCTAAACCTCTTCTATCTTCCCCAATATCTAATCTATTCATAACTCTTACTTACAGTATAAATATCCAAAGGAATGATCATAAAAATACTAAGTCCCAAAAACCAACCCATCACTGTTAATAGCTTAACATGTATAGGTGTATTGTTTTTTGCTGCATACTGATTGACCAAGTATATACAATAAATCATGAGAAGTATGCTCTCAATTAAAGTTATTACCCAAACTTATTTCATTTTGATTATTATATTATTTAAAGATGTTTTTCAAACTTATTATACTTGCATTCATTCCATTATGTTTTATAATTGGATTATAGAGAAACATAAAGTTAAATCAGATAGAATAAAGTTTACAATATTAAAAAAAGAATTTCTAGATATGAGTTGCTAATTAAAAAGAATTTTCATTAAAATTTAATAACATTTGCAAATTCATTTCTAATGTTACTCTTCCAAACTTTTATGCTTCCGTTCTCTGAGTAGAAAATAGACTAGATCCAAAAGTGTCCCATTCCAGTTTAATTGGTTTCTTAATTATTTTAATTATTAACAGTTTCTTAGAAATATTATATATATTTATTTTTAAAATCTTACCCTCGTTGATATTCCAAACACACTAAGCTTCAAGAAGAGTTCCTTGGGTATTAACTTGGGATTCCTTAATGTGAATTTTCCAAACCATGATGTCGCCTTCGCTTGTTCCTACAGCAATCTGATGATGAGCTCTGCCAGCTAGGGAAGCCCATTTTAGACATGTAATAGACCCAGAAAAGCTTATATTATCAGACTCTCTCAATTTAGCCAAAATTTCATAATTAGTACAACTCTTTTTAAGCTCATAAATCTGTAGTCTAGTGTTTAGGTAGAGTTCAGTGTTTAAAATTAATGATTTATACTAATGGAAATATAACTTTATTTTACAGTTCTTTGTGTGCTTAAATGTCAAATTAGAATCAGATTTAAGTGATGGGTCAATACTTCCAACGATGAAAATAGGGTTCTCGTTATCTTCCTTGCACCAATCAATTACTGAACAGCCGAAAGAATTCGTTTGAATCTCTGTTACTAAAGTAAAATCACAGTCACCATCAAATTACTCTCCTTCATAAATTTTGGGCTGTATTATTTTATTATTTTTTTTTAAATAAGGACAAAAATTTAAATATATATTTTAGTATGTCAAACTTATATATGTATTAGATACTTTTTGATGAGATGAATTGAATATTTATGAAATAAGATATTCCTAATTTAGAATAATTTTGTTTGTTAACGTGTTTTTATATTTTAATAGAAACTTTATGCATAAATGTAGACTCTTCCATTTAATGAGGCAACTGCAAGAGTTAAGCCAAACTCAGAATGTCTAGGTGCAAATTTTACATCTTAGACTTAACTTTCGAATCTCAATACTTATTGATACTTCCACAGTTTGGTCTCCTCATCTAGCTCTATTATAATAACTCTATTTCTGCTGTCACAATATGCAAACAAAGTACCGAAAATAGGGTCAGCAAAGTCACCTCTCCATTGACTAATTGTTTTGAGACTTTCCTGTTCATCTGAAGGTGCTGCTTGACTTCCAAAGACTTGCTGATCTATAACCATAGAACTTTCTTGTAGTCCACTGACATCAATCAAACTGGATTCATCACTGAAGTTAGATTTCTTCATTAGTCTATCACTAATCAAATAAGGAGCATTCCACTACTACAGCTGATCTTGCGAAAGGCTATCTTCTATCATAGTGCTTTTCTGTTAAAAATTCTTTTTTTCTTGAATCACTGATTTCTCACAAATTTAGAGTTAGTTGTCCTGACTCAACAATGCCATGACAGTTCCAAATTTATTCACACAAATCTGATTGAGAGGGAGAGCTGAGTAAACCTCTAAGTTGTAAGTTGATTGCACATTTTAAGAAGCATTTTAAGATTGATTTTGTGAAAAACCTTGACTCTATGATGGTTAAGCTTAGTTAGTTTATTGCATCAAATTTTACTGAAATTAGTTTGGGCCTTGGTTGAGAGTTTGTTAAGGGGTAAAGTTTTATTGCTATTGTATTTAAGTTGGAGCGCCAAATTAATTAGATGAGTTGATTTTTGCAAAAGAATTGCCTCCTTAATTTTTATTGAACATTTTTTAAGTTTAATATTATTTAATTCAATTCACTTCAATTCAATTACTTGTTACTGTATAGAAATAGTATGTATTACATTAATTGATAATTTAAGAAATCAAAATAAAAGTAAATTACCAAAACTAATCATACTTGTTAAAGCCAAACTAGCTCCAACTCCTAATAATGCAAACATTTTCTGTTAATTTTATAGACTATCTGGAAATAGTGATTTGATGCAATTCGTGGTTTAATCCCCTTGAACAAGTGGCCAGTGGTTCACATTGAAAAGCTGGTCTATCGCACTGTCTAAAACTGACTTATCTGAAATTCCGCAGGTGTCTCTTTGAGCTTTGGTGTCATTTCGATCTAAAGTGTGACATGCAGATTCTTAAAGTACTTAACGCAGAGCTTATACAGCATTTAATTAAAAAGTACATTATAACTTATAAAATGAATTATAGTATAATATCTTAAGTTTATAATGTATATGTAAGTTAAAATATTATTTATTTCAATCCATTTTTTTAAGATTGCGATAAATATCTGTTCCTAAAACTTAAGAGCAATATCCATTATTACCATCCATAGCACACCCACACTCAACTAAGAAATCTTGATATTTTCTTTATGAATTAAATTTACTTTACAGAATATAAAATTAGAATTTATAAGTATTTTAATTTAATGAAGCATTTTTACTGGGGTTTGGGTACTCAGCTAGGAAGTTCAATTCACACTTGTTTGTTTAATTAGTTACCGAGCAATTAAAGCTATTCTCTTAAAATAGTTAAAGTTTTTGAGACCCTAATTAATACATTATCTTTTCAACACTTGTGCAATTAGCTTAAGTAATTGAGGTAGGTAAGATTTAAAAATTAAATCACAGGAAATACTAAAAAATAATTAAACAAATAATTTCTTATATTTAATCATTAAGAGTGGGAAAGCAAAGCCAGATTTACAATATTGACCATTTCTCTTATAGTCTTCTAGGGATATTGATCTAAAACTTGAAGTCTTAGTTATTCCATTTGAGAACCATTAATAAAATATTGAATGAAACAAATTTCGTATGATAACAATATTTATAAAATTTTACCATCCAAAAGAAGTGCCATCTTCTTAAGAATAAACAGGCATGCATTTTTTTATTGGAGGAGTAGCTTCTCTATCTTTAACGGTTGCATACCAACAATAATTTGAAACTATACATTCTTCATCTGCTGTGCAATTATTCCCAGAGACTTTCAATCTTGTACAAATCGATGAAAATGGCCAAGAAGGGCTCTAGTTGGTAATTTTATAAAGAATAGATTTTTCTTTAAAATTTGTGAGTAAAAAGTTGATAAATTTGATTTAATTTAAGTTGCAGTAATACCCTGGTTAGCAATCCCCATGAGAAGTACATTGCGAATTAACATCAAGTCCCGTACAAATTCCGCTAACACATCTCTTAGAAAAGCACTAACTTGAATCAGAGCAGGTCCTTCCATTGTTTTGCATTCTATTTGTTACATATTAAACTTCTTTGCAATATCCAAGGGTTCGTTTCTTATATAATTGGGATATACTTGGATTTGTTGAAGTAGATAAGTGCAAAGTTTTTTCATCAAACCACGCTGATTTATCTAACTAGAAATCGCATACTTTACAAAATAAGTCTCGTTAATTAGAAGAATTCTATAAACTTTTCTTATAAAAAATTTATAAAACTTTTGTCGTTCCACCTGTATAAGTATCGCAAGAATAGCTTCTAATTTCAATCGCAGACTATGCTTCATCGTGTTTATAGCAAGCATTATTATCTATTGTTGTATCGCAAGAAATTGTAGGACATGATATTATTTAAACTATTTATTAAAATAATGACTGTATTAAATACTCTATCAGGGTTTATGTTGAGGTTTGCTAAAAAACTAAACTGATAATTAAAAGGAAGCATTCAAGTTTTAGCAAATAATTGGATTATTGTTTTAACCTTTGAGAGATCGATACGGTTTGAATGTTTTGATAAGTTCTTTTCATTTTGAATTTAAATGTAAAATATTCTTTTTAATTTAAGACTACAAACTTTAAATTATTCTACTTCTTTGAACTGACTTAACATTAATCTATTTTGAGAAAATTAAAATGATGATTTTACAATATACTAGATAATTGGGAATTTTTTTTTCATAAAATAAAGGATGCTAAATTTCCGCAAAGTAATACTACAACACTAAAACTTATTCCTATAAGTCCCTGTAACTTTTATTGATTTTATAAGCTATCGGGGAATAGATCTTTTATACAACCTGTAGTGTCGTCTGATCCTTGAGCAAGAGGCCAATGATTGATATTAAAAAGTTAGTCTACTGCACTGTCCAACTCACCTTTATCTCTTATTCCACAAGAATCTCTTTGAGCCTTCAAATCATTTTTATTTTAAAAATGAATAGGTACTCTCAGAGATCAATATAAACTGAAATATAGAATTGAAAATTTATCATAACGATCTAGTGTGTGACAATTAGATTCTTCCAGAACCTTTTTAAAGGCTTCCATCGCATTTCTATAAACTGATGTACCTAAAACCTGAGAGCAGTAGCCGTTATTACCATCCATAGCGCATCCACAATCTACTAAGAAATCTTTATATGTTTTTTGTGCGCTTAAATATAAAATGCCTAAGATTTAAATATTAGGATTCATATTAAAAAATAAGTTAAAAAGGAGCACTAGTTTTAGCAGGATCAGGATATTCAGCGAGAAAATTTAATTCACACTTAGTTGTTTAATTGGTTGGATTACACTTAAACTTTTCTTCTGCAGACAGTTCCACAGTCTATCCTGACTATGTGTTTTGATTCCAATTTAAGTACTTAATTTTATCTACAGAGGTGCAATTCGCTATTGTGACTGAACCTGGTAAGAATTCAAAATTATTAAAATATATAACAGATTTTAATTTTAAATTCTAAATAATCTTCACTAAAATATAAAGAGTGGAAATGCGAAACCAGATTTGCAGTACTTTCCATTTCTTACATAATCAGAAAAATCAATTGATTTATAGGATGAAGTTTTCGTTAAATTTGGAGAATACCAACCAATAGAATATTTGAAAATTTTAAAAATCAAACTCTGTGTGACTTAAAAATCAATTTCTTTATACATATATAACCAAAGGAAGTACCATCTTCTTAAGAATAAAGTGGGAGACACCTCTTAACTGGAGGAACATCTATTCTATCTTCGTTACTTGCATACCAGCAATAGTTTGCAATTCCACATTCTTCATCTGCACCACAAGATTCATAAGATGTTCTTAATTTTGTGCATGTCGAGGGATATGGCCACAAATTGGCTTAGTTTATTTAAAAAATATATCATTTATTCTTTATATTCTTTCACATTGTTGAAAGTGAAAATAAAATAGTTACAGTAATATCCATGGTCACAATCTTAATGAGTATTGCAATTGGCGTTATTATCTAATCCTTTGCAAACTCCACCTTCACATCTCCTCGAAAAGCATTCATTAATAAAAAGTATTAATGATTTCTCATTTTCAGTTTTAATAATGTATTTTCTAACCCAAATTGTAATTATAATTTAAAATATTACTATATAATTAACTTGGGTCAGAGCACGATCTGCCATTGTTCATCATTTAATAAGTTGAAATTACATCTCGGCAATATCCTAAAGTTTGAGATGTGTGCATTGATGAAAATGCATTATAAATTATATTTTTAACTTAAATATTTTTTTATATCAAAAAAATTTTATTACAAAATACATACTTGAATATTAGGTAATTCTAAGTTATATAAGTTATAAATACACTTTAGTTAGATTTCGTTAAATGCTGATATCTTTCATCAAACCATGCTGACTATTCCAATGAAAAATCACAAATTTACAATGTTTTTATAACATAATTTCAATTTTTTTCTCCAGATTTTTATATAAGATAAATTTAGTCTGGTCCTCCGCCAGCGTCATTAAGTTAATAAGTTGCACAAGAGTATGTTTATATCAACTCTGCGGGCTGTTTCTCGTCGTGTTGATAGCAAGCGCTGTTTTCTAGGATTGACGAGCAGGAAACTATTGGGCAGGAAATTTGCTAAACATTTATAGTATTATATAATATTATGAAAAAATAATGATCAAGTTTAGGTATTTATTTTGATAATTTGGAAAGATAAAACAAAGCACAGAGCCAAGGAATTTTTAAGAAAAGCTTATGGTTTGCAGAAATTTCTCATCGCTATTTTAAATTCAAAATATATATTTAATTGCAATAAAATCAAAATACAATACAATTATATTTAATTTAATAATGGGTGATATGCCATATATGTTTAGTTTTGCAGACTTACCATAATCATTAATATAAACTAATTTACTTTCAGTTAATTTTAAATTTTATTTATACTATGATAGTAAATTAAATAATTAAGGGAGAGTGTGATTGCTTTGTGATTGTATGATTTTGTACGCACATTAATACTATCTGCTGAAAAAATATTGCAAATTTATAAGGTAAAATTATAACATTGTAAGCAAATGATTTTATTAATCAAATTTGACACAGTTTCTTAAATATCTTAAATAATCATTGAGTCTTAAATAAGGGAATATAATCATTTCTTACAGATTTGAAATTAAATAATCTTAAAATATGTATTTACAGAATATCTTGCATTTTTTAGAAATCAAAATTTTGATCTCAATTAGATTCAAAAATATATATAATTTATAAATTTTTCTTATTTAAAGATTTTATGTTTTTAAGATAATTAATCTTTTGACATTTTTTATTAATAAATTAGTTCTTACAATAAATAATTTCACTTTATTATTTTTTTGACTTTCTTGAAAATAATATTTACTTAATTAGATTAATTTCTAGACGGAGACTCTGCCTTCTGCGTTAAAGAGTTTTCATTTTCAAAATTAATCACATCTGCGAGATTGGCTCCCATTTTAAATTTGAAGATCATTATCTGGGCAAGATGAGGGTTTGGTCCATTTAACGTTATTGATCATTTACTAATTCAAAAAATATCTAAATATTACAATTGAATTATTGTCCCTTGTTTTTTTTATTTATTTTCTAAAAATGAATAAAGAAAGTAATAAAAACAAACTATTTTAATATGCTTATAAATAAAAAGGGGTTAGTAAATTTTTAAAATCCATAGGTAGATAAATTGTGAAGGATTGGTTTGAAAATATATTATTGATGAGTATATTCTGAATTGGGAAATTAATATAATCAAATTAATTATAAATCAAAATAGTGGGAGTTAAAGTTGACAAATTCAACAATCTTGGGTTCATTAGACAAATAATTAAATATTGTCTAGACTTTAAAATTGCCCCCCCCCTCCCCCGAACGAGAAAACTTGATTATAAAATTTATTTAGAGGCATTTAATGATCTCCAAGTTATTTCTCTATTTTTGTGATAAAGTAGAAATTCCAATGATTTAGTCCAGAAAATTTTTAATTTTCTATCGAATAAGCCTAAGATCGTCTAATTTGGCTTACTTTAACTGTCACTAATTAGATTTATAATTAATTTAATTTATATTTATTTCCCAATTTTTTATTCCTCCAATATTAGAATATTAATTATTTTCTAAGTGACTTTGATTATTTCTAATCATAAAGCTGGTATTTTGCTACTAGTTCATTTATTGCAAAAATAGAATAGGTATATTAATTTTCATTACATTTAAAAATAAGGGGGGAGGAAGTTTCTTGCCCTCAACATTTATTTTTATATCATACCTTAATACAATATATTAACATTATACGTTTCTTTGATAAAATTTTTGAAATTTTTATGTTAAAAAAAATACTGGATGTTACACAATATTAATTATATATATCATAAATGATGATTAAGATTTTGAGAAATTTATATTATTTTTGTATGAGTCAGGAAACCCCCCCCCTCAAATAAAAACTAAAATTAAAATATAAGAATATGGACTCTTATAATAATTTTATTAAATCTGAGGCACTTATTGTTGAAATTATTATATTTTGTAAATTTATCTTAAATTTTCGCAGATATTATATAGATTTTACTAAGAAAGATATAAAAAATATAAAATACGTTGAGAATCCTCGGATTTTTTAAACTACGAGTAAAATTAATTTATGTTTTAACCGATTTTATTTCCCAAAAACATTTTAGAATAAAAAGACTTTGGATTTGTCAATGAAAATATATAAATTTTTAATTTAATTTTTTATCACATGAAAAAATTGCGTTAAAATAATGATGATGATACTCCCGATTCATAAAAGAGCTATCCATCTAATAAAATAAAATTAAATTAAAATTAAAATTAAATTTGATTATATATCTTTTATTTTTAAAATATCTTCAATCAATTTAGCGCCACTTTAACCTAAAAATCTTGCCTCTAAATTGCCAGGCTATGTGAAATTGGATGTTGCTTAATTTAATTATCAGTTTAAATTGATAATTATAAATTAATATCAAATAGTGCTTAACCTAACGGAAAGTAAATTAATAATAAATTTATAAGTATTTTGTCATAATCGGTTAGCATTCATTTGAATATCGAGTTGAAAGTGTTGTATCAGGGAGCTTTAGATAATTTTTGAATAAATCATTTTCTTATCTCTTTTTACTTATATTCGTGAAATAATTTTTTTCTTAAAAAGATTAATTAATATTTAAACATAGAAATTAACAGTTATTCAATTGCAAAGAATAGCTATTTATTTTTAGGTACTCAGAGTTGCAAAAAAAACTCTGGTATTTATATAACTTCCTATTTTGCAATATTTTATTTTATTAAGATTCTTGTTGTGCAACAAAATACTTTCTATAACAATTTTATTTTGGTTGATTGCTAAATTTCCTGATATTAAAGGTTTCATAAAATCTCAAAACTTATTATAATTAAAAAATTTAATTTATTTCTGTAAGCACCCTAAATTTAAATTGCTAAATCAATTAAATTTGGGAAATAATATTTTAACCTATAGAATTATTTTAATGTAAAGTTGACCTCGATTAATTATCATATTTATTAGAGACTATGACATTTGACTTTTTATATTATTTTCTGATTGATTTCTTTTTTATCCTCTCAATTGAATTCTCATTCCCTACCGCTATAGACTTAGTTGTGCTACTTTATTTTTCATGAATTAATTTAAAGTAATCTTTGAAGCAGAAAGTCAACTCTTTTTAATAAAAAAAACAAATTAAAAATGAATCAACGAAATTTTATAAAATTTTATTTTCTATAATGCAAATTCTTATAAAATTTAAACTTAAATTTTACTCGAATTCATCAGACGGTTTGATTTTAATTTTAAGATCTACCTCTGGATGATTTTAAGGATTTATTAATATAATTTTGCAAAAAAACATTTATTTAGTTGCATAATTAACGGTAAAATTTAAAATTTTCCATATAATTTTAATTTTCAAGAGAATTAACTTGAAAGTTTCAATACTAAATACTATTCAGAATTAAAGAAATAGTAAATAAATATACATCATTCTTAACTTTAAATGTTTAAAAACACTTAAGAAAGAGAATAATAATAATTTAAATTTGAAACTTAATAAAATTTTATTACGAGACAAAGAATTTATTAGACAATTAATTAATTAAAATATTCTTAATGATTAAATATGAATTATTTTTGTTCATCATATAACTTTTAAATTTGAATTTGTCTTAAGTAAATTAATTATATTTAATTAATTTTAGATGATTAATCAAATAAGGTTTGCTTTATTGGCTCTCTATGACTTCTATAGTTTGATAATATATTTATATATATTTATAATATTTATTATATAAAGTATGATCAACATTAATATTTTTTTATTAGCTAAAATCTTAGGAGATTATTTGCTTAGCAATTTGCTTCTATAATCTCCAATTTTTTATGATTTTGATATTATTTAATAAAAGAGGTTAAAAATATAGATTTATAATTAGTTTTAATTTATATTTTATACTCTTATTTTTCTTGAGAAATCCACGTGTTGATAAGCGAACTTTTTGTTTCAGAGATTTAATATCGAAGGCATAAGTCTTGTGCAAATTGATCAAATCTTCGACGGACATTATATCCAAGTTTAGAATATAAATCTTAATGGTGAGATATATTTTAACTTAAAGGAATTTTATTAAATATTTAATTAAGTCAGGTAGCTATTGACAATATGAGCTCAAATCAGAGTCAATTGATTCTAAGAGGGCAATAATATTATATTTATTTGAATCATTAAAATTGTTTAAAAAATTAAGTATTTTATTTTTATCAATTCCAATATCTCTTTATTCATTTAAATCCAAAGAAAAGGGAGACAAAGCATAAAATAAAATTAAGATTTAATCTTTTAATAATTATAAAAAATGTAAATTTTATAAATAAAGCTTCTGATTTGATATGAGGCTTCGGCATTCTTTGTAACTAAGATTCCATATGCTACTTAATTAAATAAGTATTTTATTGTATAAAAAATTATATAATTTTAATTGGTACTGTAGTGGTAATAGTCTTATTGCAGAGTTATTATAAAAATACATATGGGATAAATTTAGCAATACCATTCATTTTTAATTTTATATAATTAAAATAAAATTAAATCTTATAGAAAATTTTAGAGAAATTAAATATTTTTTTTTAATAAAAGAATTACAAGATATTTCTAAATTTTATTTTTATTTTTGGAATAATATAATTAAATATAGGATTCCATCAGCTGATACTTTAATAATCATTATTTAGTAAGTGTGATTAATTTCTAGATTGAAATTTTTGATTGTTAAGTTATAACTTATTATCAGTAGAATCAGTTAAAATCAAAAGTTTATTAAGTTCATATCTAGCAACTTTAAGGGGATATATTGAATTTTATAAATAAATTCTTAAGAGCATAAATAAATTAGCCATAAACTATTAATATTATTAAATTTAAGTTAAAGTATAGAGAAAATAATTATTTAAAAATACGTCTATTTGATTTTTAATTTGGTAGATTAGATTTTTTCAACTTTTTCTATCACAATTTAAAGATTATAAATATAATCATTAGGTTTTACACATAATTTTTTATTTAAATTGTTAATTTCCTTCAAACATATCTGTCTAGTAGTGATACTATTAAATTTAATATTTTTGTATTTTCTTATAATTGTTCCTATTTATAGAATTAGAATCATTTCATTATACCATATTTTTAAGAAAATAGAGAATGAATTAGTATTAGAAATTATTAATATAGCAATGGGTGTTTTAAAAGGATATATTATTAAATCAATGTTTTTTTCTCTCATTTTTTCATAATAAGGTTGATTAAATATTCAGAGTTTACAATGATATGCTTATTTTATGTGTTTTCTTGTACATTTTACTATCTCTGTATTTCCATTGATTCTTATTCTACTTGTCTCTAATTTTGTTGTTAAAGTATATTGAATTGATGATCTTCTTGTATAAAACCCAGAAAGTAAAGTATATTATTTATTAAAGTGTTTAAAAAAAATTATAACTATTAATATAATAATCAGTTAAAAAAACTAATTAAATTACCCATCATTGAATCCAAATGAGAATATTAACCAGATCTGTTTGTCACAGATCTGTCGAAAACAGTTAATACAGTTTTGTTATATGATTCAACCTTCAATTGTTTTAAATTCCGGAATTAGTCATTATAAAGAATAATATTCCAATATTAATAATGATGTTCTATATTTCATGAACAAAATATAGATAATTAATTTATTTTGTTTTTATTTATAGGCGCTCCAAACATTGAATGGAGAAAAATCAGATTTTTAAAATTGTGATTGCCTTAGTTTAATGCTGCTTAATTAAACGATAGTTTTTGCAAATTTGGGAATCTTTTGGATATATCATAAATTGAGGAGGTGTGTATTTTCAAATTTGTGACAAAATTAAAATTAGCACTATTGGCGAGTTATGAAATAACTTAACTTTTTAAATTAATAATTTAATATTAAAATATACTTAAAATAATAAGCATTAAATCAGAGAATGATAAAACTTAGACTAAATTATTATGTGAACATAATTATAATTTTTTAATATTCTAAGAATATTTGAAATCATAATTTCCTTATTTAATATTAAAATATAATTTCGTTTGCAATCATAAATATTAATTGAAATCACAATGGCAGAAGATTACTCAAGCACTAATTTCCTCATTTTATGAAATGAAAACTATGTTGTGAATCTGTTGATAGTGATTTTAGAATCTATTAAATGTAAGCACCTGACATTCAATAATTTATGAGTCACCTCATCCTCCATGTAGTTAAGAGTATAATACTCAAATGTAAGTTTATTATAGATCCATGGTCTGTTTCGGGAATTAGAACAAAATAAGTTTTATAATGATATAAAATTATTTATAATTTCATATATGAATGAAACTTCATTTTAATTCATGAGAAAAAATGTAAATATATTTTATTTTAATTTAAAAGAATGACTCAAAATTAAAAATAATATTAATAGATAGAGTAGTTACTTAAAAATTAAAATATAAAATTAATGTTAAATTATTAAATTATACTGAATCTATTAATTTGTTGACTATCTTCAAAGATTTAGATTTTGAACTCATATTAAAAAGCCTCCCGCTTTCGTTTTAATTAATTTTAATAATAGCAAAACCATCAATAAAAATAATTTAATTTGTAAGTTTAAAGACATGACAAGTTCAAGATTGATTTGCCTTAAATACTTAGGTTTATTAGGATTTACATTTTAAGTTTCAGTCATAGAATCTTTGGAAATTTTCTCTTCAATTAACTCAAGAAATTAATCTAAATTTTCTATATATCCATCATAAATTTTAACTTTTATCAAGGTCACTATATTCAAAATTTTTCTACAGTTGTGATTGATTTTCTCTAAATTCTGTGCATTTAAGTCCATTTTATTTATAATATCTATTGATAAAGGGATAAATTATATAAAACTTTATTTATTTTTGATAATTTCAATGATGAACAAATCTTGTTTATTCCTAAAAATGTTATAAAACTTTTTATATATGAAATCCCTTTAGGCTCTACTTATTTTTGTGAGATTTAAAACTTCAAATCTATCGAAATTAGATAAGACTGTAAGAGTGGGATAAATGTGTAGTATGTTTTGCATTTTAGGATTTTCAAATTAATAGATTTATTAATAATATTTAGAATTTAATGATCAATTCATTTTTAAATATTATCTCTTTTTTATTAGAAAAGCTTAACTATTTAAACTAAAGAATTTTTTTAAAAAATTAATGTAAAACCCCATGAGTTTTTTAAGAATTAAGATAAGGGGGTACAATTGATTAAATAAGAATTATTATTATATTGGCGTAAATTTAATCTATTTAGACTAATAATTAAAGCCATTGGCTCGAATTATTTTCCATATAAAATAAACCAATCAGGGTGTGTATATTATCTCTTACGCTATTTTTAATTGATTTTAGCCAATATAATAATAATTCTTATTTAATCAATTGTACCCCCTTATCTTAATTCTTAAAAAATTCATGGGGTTTTATAATACAAATTACTTTAAATTTTCTATAAATTGAATTATTATGATATAAATCTTTTTATTGAGTTTATGAAAAATTTAATCACAATTCAAATATATTTCTTATAAATATATTTGATAAAATCTTAATCTTCTTTTGTTAATTACTCATCTGGAATAATTACTCGAGGTAGCACTGGTTCTTCATGATCATTAACTATTGGCGCTGGTTATTGATGATCATAAACTATTGGCGCTGGTTCTTGATGATCATTAACTATTGGACTTTTAAAATTTTCAGGTTCTTGTAACTTTTACAAAAACGTGTATTTAACTTATTCAGTACAATCTTTAAGCTTCCCTTTCCATCCCTTGTCTGTGTTTTCTTGATCGATATGAAATTGAACTGTCTCCATTTTATCTTTCTATCTTTTATATTCAACTTTTATTTGTTCATTAGTTGATTTGCTTGGAAGAGTATAGTTGCAAATTTATTAGGACTTTATTTTCTTTTAGTCTAGGAATAAATCTTCTTTTAACAATATCAACTCCTTTTCATAAGTTAAAATCAATATTTTTCTAAAATTCAAAAGTATCAATGATATTATAATTTAATTTCTATTTACATATTGCTAACATGAGTTGATATAAAAATGTAACTATTTTCAACTAATGTAACAAAAAATATAGTTTTAACTGTTTATAATGGTGTTTTAGAAATCCGTTAACACTATTCTTGGGAAGATAAACCTCGAATATGTGTTTGAAATTTCTGGTTAAATTCAAATGAGAGAAAAGCTTAAGATTTTATTTGAAATTTGAATTTAAATTATAGTTTTTATTAAGCATCGATTTACTTTTAAAATTAATTAAAGTTCTGTCGTAATTACATAAACTACAATAAAGTCTTTCAATTAATTCAACAACTAGCTCTTTAAATTTTTATAATTTTAAAAGTAGTGAATTCTAAATTCAAATTAGGAATATGTCTTATTAAGGGGAGAAGTTAATTCAACTTGATTCTTGAATAATCGTAAAATGAATCAATCAATGTAAAATCATCCAAGTTTTCATATGATTCAAACATTAACTATTCTATTTGCATCGTTTTTCTATCATATTTTTAAAGCATATATAAATTTATTTACACTTTATTTAGATTTAGATAGCTAGATTTATTTAAAATCTTGCACATATATATAAAGATTATTTATTATTTATCACTAATGATAATACTAAGTTTCTTAAGTGAAGGGGGCAGATAGAATATACCATAAAATTATTACTATTTTGTACAGTCTTCCAATTTTAATTCTTATAGATTTGTAAATTCCAAGAAGAAATATGAATTAGAAGAAACTGATTTTAAATAGTAAAAAAAATTAAATTCTATACAATTGATTCTTTGATGACCATCTTTTTTACATTTTAAAACGCTTTAGTTAATAAAATTTAAACTAAAGTTTACAATTAGGTTATGATTTAACCATAAGTTGTAAGTTTTTAAAATTAAAAATTTGGGTAGTAATAATTTTTATTTATATAAGCTTTACTTATATTTTAGGAACATATACCATTTCTTATTTCTAAATCTTCATAATTTATTTCAAATGAGTCAATGTTCTTATTGGAATCTAAGTAAGGGTAATTCAGGATCGTTCTTTTGAAACTTAGGGAAGGATAACGAACTTCGAAGGATTTTAGCAACATATTTAAAAATAATAAAAATAAATCTACTTGATTATTTAAACAAGAGTTTAAATTAATCTAATTAAGATACCATTATAATTTATACATGTTTAAACGATAAAAGAAAATTGTTTTATCTTTGCACTTTGGAAACATATAAATTAATATTATAAAATTTGGATTTAACTCTTCAATAACAAATCCAATTTTAACCTATGATTTGTTAAATTAAATTCCATTATTCTTTATCTCCTCATTATCAATTATTTTTTCACTCACTTAGTCATTACAAATTGATTATTCTGATTAATCCTGATCACATTAGGATTTTAATTTATTAACTCATAAATAAAATTAAAAACTAAATCACCTTGTTTTTAGCCATTTTTTAGGGTATTTTTTTCATCTACACTGCACAGAATAGCATTAAAACTTAATTTATAATACTTTAAAATCAAGTAAAATAAATGTATAAATGATTCCAAAATTTAATTATAAATCACCAAGACTTTTGAGAACTTTTATTAGAGATAAAATCTCTTTCATTGTTTTTGGACAGAAAATGTAAAATTTATCTACTAAACCTCCTTTTGAGAGTTGCTCGTTTCGAATTATTTTGTTCATGTAGTCACTATTCTATCGATCCAAAGTTATACTAAATAAATTAAATATAAAAAATATATATTTAATATATCTATATACTAATCTTGTGAATAGAACTTAACTTTTCCATAATAAATTTCTTGTACTTAATATTTAAAGTATCAAATAATGTAAATAATTTGAAATTTTTCTCTATAATTCAATTATTTTAAACTTTTTGCATAATGTCTGCATTTGAAAGGCTTCTGTATTGCTTAAGAATTGCAACATCTCGAGCGTGGGGAGTAATGGAATTACTAGATTTGCGTTAGGTACTTTTTCCATATAAAAAAACAATTATAAATAAAATAAATTTTACATCAGACTATATATAGTAGTCGGTATTAAAGTTAATTAGTACAACAAATTTTCCTTTTATTGTTATTAATATTGGAGAAATAAAAAAATACAATCAAATGTTTAAAATAAATATTTAGCTTTAAATTGAATTGAATTTATGATAATTTTCTATGTAAATATATATTTTACATACAGTAGATATATGTGTTAATTTTTTTACGATAATAAATATTTTCAATTAATCATATATTTCATTTAATATGAACTAATGAGTTATTATTGTAAAAATACATCTAAATTTGGAAATTAATTATATTTAATTCATTAATGCATTAAATAATTAGTTAGCAATTAATATTGGAAGATTTAAATGATGTTAGGCTCATTCGATAGCAAATTTAAACAAAGTAGGCTTTATAATTGGCGGTACAATTTTATAGCATCGCTGGGGAGAGATTACTTTATTGAGGGATTTGGAATTTACTAAAGTATATTTGTGTAATACATAGTTAAATAATAAAAAAAACTTGATAAAATGACTTTAATTATTTATTTTAGATACCCATTGTAGAATTCATAATGAAAATTTTGTAATTTCCATAAATTATATCTTATACTTATTTTATTTTAATTTAGATTAAATTTCTCTCTTAAAAAAATACCGATTTGACAGGATGTTAAATATGCATTCTATTATTTTAAATATTTAAAATAAATGAACATTTTAATTATGATACTATAATAAATTATAAAGAATTAAACTTTTTCCATAATTAAATAAATACAATCTTAGTTTCATTAATTTAAATTTAATAAATTACTCATTTTTTTATTTGGCATCTAACTTATCTGACTTTGCAAGTATATATATTTCACTTGTTCTTAACATTATTTTATTTCTACTTTTTAATCCGATTTATAATTGAATTTGTCATTTTAAAAATGCACAGTTGATAATTTATCTTCTTCATCTCTCCATCTTTTATAATCAATTATTATTAAGTCAGGGGTTTAGAACATGAAATTTATTGAACTGTAACAAACCTACTCGTCAATATGATTTTTATCGAGGTATAGGATATTTCTTAATAGTTTTATGTCTTTCTCGTTAGTTATTAGTAATTAAATAAAAATTAGCTTAGAAAATGGGATAATATTTATCTTAATTCTAATATTATTGTACATATATTGATTTATTAATTAAAAATAGTCATGAAAACCAAATGCAGAGTAGGTAAAGACTTGATCTAATCAAGAAACAATGTCAAAATGTCATTCTTAAAAATATAGGATTAAGCCATCAAAGTGTAATTTTATACGTTATTGAAAGACTTAATTGGCAAATTCTTTACAATAACTCTCTTCTTATCATAGAATTTAATTTAATAATAAAGCATAGGCTCTTTATTAAAATATTAACCTAGTTATATATTATTATAATTATCACCATATATTTGAGTCAGTTTATTAAGTTAAGAGGGGGCTACGAAATCTTTTATTCGCACTGAACTTTCTTATATTACTAGTTCTTCTAGATTTTAAATATTCTTAAATTCTTTAGCATCGTAGATAACTGATTTTTATATTACATTTATGAATAAATTAAATTATTTGAAACTTATGGTGAATTTGCTAAAAAATGATGTATTAAGATTGAGACTTTCAAAATAACTTAAAATAAAAATTTTAAGATTTCAATTTTTATTTATTATCCACATTTTGCATAACCATTTATTTAGAATTGAAATAAGTTTTTTAAATTGAAAGGCTAAATTTATTTCATTAAGAAATAAAGATTTCGACTCTTTTTATGCATATTTAATGATTAATTGACTAAATTTAAAGTAGAAATACACAAAATTAAATTAAGAAAGAATTTAATGAAAAAGCAAAATTGAAAATAATTTTTTCGTTTAATGTTTAAATTTCAACCTTCCCATTATTAAATTATAATTTTTTGATTCTTTAAAAGTCAGTTTTCTTACATCTTGCAAAGCTATATAGTTATTTTAATTTTAGAATTAATTATTATTATTTCTAGAATAAAATAATAATATTTTTATAACCGTTTGAAAATTAATATCATAATGCTAGAAAAATTTGAAAATAATTTAAGAAGTCATTTCATTTAATAATATTAAAAATTAAATTACTTTATTTATGACTACAATTAAATAAAAAAGTAATTTTTAATTAACTTTATAAATATTTATATTAAAAGCTTAGATCTATAAAGAAAGACATTCTGATTCTACGAATTCAAGCTCTTAAATGTTTTATAAAAGGAAATTCATATTTCAGTTTTTAACAAGTTTAGTCTTATATTAATCAAGGACAGATTTATACAATATCGTTTTGTAGTGAATAAAGGAAGGATTTTATTATTGTTATTATCTCAGTATCTCATTTGAATTAAAATTAGATAGTTTTTAATAATTATATAAAAATGATTTATCTATTTTTAAAAAATTGATTCCTACTTGAAATAAAGAGGTTCTGATCTAAATTAAAAAAATTGCTTATTAAGAAATGTCAATTTTTGGCCCTTTGATATTCTTTTTAGTTAAATTAAAAATTGTGAAAGCGTATAGTTAGTATACTGATAGGTCTCAAATATTACAGAGAATACTTTATTTTATAATTAATAATCATTTTGTTCAGGAAAGATATATTGAAAATTTGACTCATAATACATAAATTATTATAATAAATACCTATAACTTAACCCATATATAACAAATCCAATTTTTATTAAAGGCATCTTGCTTAAAGCTTTATGACTATCACTTTTCACATCAACCTTCACTGTATTTTGATCATTTAATTGTTAAATTACCTCGCTTTCTTACTAATATGTTATTTATTAAGACTTATTTTCTTAATCTTTTTCATTAAATCTTTTCATATCTTTATATCCCTTTTGGCTCTTATCATTAAATTCTATTAAAATATTTATTTGAATATTTTTTCATATAAATATCTTAATATAGAATATATGATTTTAATATCCTTAGAATCCTTCACATTTTTCTATAAATTATCTTATATCACATTGCCGTATTGCACATCATTAAAAACGTAAATTTAATATAAATATATAGCTAAAATATATAAATATATAAATCATCATTGAGTAAATCATAGATATTTTTAATTGTTATAGCTTCAACAGGGTCGGTGCTTTACGGACAATAAATGTAAAATATATCCACTAAACTCCTTGTTAGTTTGAGATTTCTTGATATTTTCTATTAGTAATCACTATTTTCTTTATTCAAAGTAATACTTAAACTAATAATTAATTTTATATAAAAATAATTTATATACTTATCTTATGAATAGAGCTTAGTTTATCCAGTATGAATTGCCTGTACTTGATTTAAATAGTAATAATATTTTAAACTTTTTGCACAACCCCTGCATTTAAAAAGCTTAAACTTTAGTTTAAAATTGCAAGATTTCAAGAGTGGGAAGTAATGGAATTACAAGATTTCCGTTTTTCTATCTTTCCATTTTAATAATTTATTATGTAATTTAACAAAATAAAGCGTTTTAAATATATATTGACTAAATGAAATTCGAAATTGTATTTTATTTAATTCAAAGTTACTCTCTCAAAATGAAATGATTTGGTTAGACATGAAATGATTTTAGAAAATTTAGACTTCTTTTGGAGTGAAATTCGTTGCATAAACTAATAAACAATCAAAATTTGTCGAATTCTATTGGATTAAATACAAAAATAAGCAATTAAATGATAATTTGCAATGATTTAATATAAAAACTGAAAACATTTTAATATCTTCTCACACTTGTTTACTTTATATTTTTTAGAATTTGTATAAGACTTCAGGCTTGGATTTAATTTAATTCATATTATATGATATTAATAAAACCAATCAAAAATCCTTAATTTTTATTATTAAGAATCTTTAACAAATTTAAATTCCCAAGAATAATTAATTTTACTAATTTCACAAAATACAACTTATAATTTAATGCTGGAAGATCTTAATTTAGGTATTAAATTTTTTTTATAAAGTATAAAAAATAAATATATTCTAATAAATATTCAAATCATTGATAAAATATAAAAAACACTAAACTTTTAATTGTATAATTATTTATTATTAAAGTGTACTAAAACAGATGTCTAAGTTTTTTATAAGTATATCTCTGTCAAAATAATCTTACATACGGCCAATATTACAAGAAATACATTGTCAATCTTCGTTTGTCTAATTAATTTGTTAAAATAGATTAATATTTTAAATAAAAATAAATAATGACTCATTTAAAAATGATATATAAAAATTTGTAAGTATAAGTATTAAAATATTTTGGAAATAAAAAGTTTTTTAAATATTTTAGATTCATTATTTTTATGGATTAATTAAAATAGGATAAAATTCATAATTTTATAACATTCCTCTATTAAAATAAATTTAATTTTTTCTTATGGATATATGTTCAGATAAATTTTTTCTATAAACTTTATATTAATTAAAAAAATTACTCATTATAATTCAACCTCAATTTAAGTCGAATTCGAATAAATATATATTGTAATAAATAAAATCTAATATTTATACAAATAAAAATTAATGCCAAATTAAATGGAAAAAGCAAAGCTCACCAAGGACACCTACATTAAGACCTTTTCATTTTTGACTAAAAGTGAAGTATTCTAACTTCAGCAACTTTGTCACACACAACAAGATTTCATTGCTGATAAGTTCGTGCACATTCAAATGGAGATGCTTCGTAAATCTGAGAAAGAAACTTTTGATATTTATGGAGATGGGGAAGAGCAGAAATAACCAGTGAAGAAAGACTAAAAAGATCAAGCTCAATTGACATTATTAAAACAAATAAATTATGAAATTTGATAATACATGGAGACCAGAGCATAGTTTCATCTACAAGTTTGAGTTGAAGCCTGAAATGTTGGAGATCTTGAAGTCCTCAAAAATTTTCAAAAGCATAAATTTGAATCATGTGGATGTCTTGATCATGAATTTCTAAAATATCAAATTGCTACCAGATCTTTTTAAGCTACTAATTCAGAAACTCTATAGAAAAGATATCTCACAGGATAAGTCAAAGAAAGCCAAGATGGAATTGGATTTGATTGATACATCTACAAGCATTAAAAGTGTCAACCCTGAAATGTCTTTTAGAATTATTTATTAATTTATGTGTACAATATCAATTATTTTTTATGTCTGGAAAGTTGATTACCAATCAAAAGATAAATGTCAATTTCAGTTTCTTAGGAGATGGTCGTTGGGAAGACAGCTTTTATGATTAGCATGTGATAAAAGGCAACATTAATAAACTCTCTGCTGAAGAAGAAAAGGAAATCACTAACTCTCTCAATGTAATTTATTTATTGCAATCAATGATATGAAATTAAATTCCTACACATACTATCTTTACTTTTTATATAAAAAAATAAAAATCAATGATTTATTTGATGAGCACACAAGAAGCCTCTTTCATTTCACTTACAACCTTTAAAATAAAAGGGTATAGAATCTTATTAATTTATTACAACTAAGCAGTAATTTAATAACAAAATTTTTCCTATAATATTAAAGGGTTTACTCAAATGTTATTGTAAATCTACTGAGAGTTATTCCTTTTTTACTTGATGAGTGTGAAGCTAACAGAAACACCTACTGCTTGTAAAATTGGAATTAAATTTCTAAGAAGTTCAAGAGAATTTACTTGTTTTTATATTGTAAAACAATTCTACTACAATTAAAAAAACATTCGAATATTTGAAATTTAAATTTATCTTTATTTTTGAATGAACATTCAAGATAGAACTCTTAACATGTGTATGAATCAGAACAATTCTAAATATATTTATGATAATATTGAGCAGCTTTCACTTGTAAATGTCAAAGATTTTCCATTCCCCTATATATGTTTAATCGTATTTTTTCAAAATATAATCATATTTTATTTCTTTTCCCCTTGTGCTACCCAAATCTAAGAAAGCTCTAAATCGCAGATTTTTTCACACCCAAGTACATTTCATAATAATTGACCAATCATTTCAAGTCCAAAACTCAAGAATCAGCTGCTGCCATGACAGATGTTGAATAAGAATTGATCGATACTTCTACTAATAATTCTAGCAATAATGGTGGAAGTTATGCTAATGTGTTTTTCCCTTGTTTATATATAAATATTTAATAATGGTAATTACATAGGTAATATTTATAATACTAACTTTAAGTAGTTTTTATATATCTGTTTACAAGAGGTACAACTTGTGTACTTCTTTGCTACCCCAAATCCCTCTGGAGACATTTCAAAAGAACTTGATAAGAGAACCAAAGACCTCGTTTTCCTGCTTGATGGTTTAAGCAATGCCAAGTCTATTAACTAAATTATATTTAAAAATCATTATTTATATATTAAATCATAAAATTCTCTTATCATTCAATTTATTTTAAATTCACACTATATTTTGCATTATATATTAAGATCAAGCTTGTCTTTAAGGCTTAAAAGGCTTTCACAAAGCCCGAAGATGTTGAAGAGTTTGTTAAGTAATTCGACAGAGATTACAAAATGGTGGAAGTGACCTACTGCAAAATTCAGAACAACTACTTCTCTCACAAAGCCAACAGAGAAGCCAAGCAGATGATCGACGTTTAATTATTATGTTTTTACTTTTTTATGACCATATACTTATTTTTTTCTTAAAATTAAACATTATGGCTAAAGAAAATCCAATGGAAGAAGATTAAGTGCTTATCTATAAGAAAAATATCGATGAGTCAGATGTGTTGGTGAGTCTTGACACTAAGTGAGAGAATTAAGTGTTTATGGAGTTTTAGAAGTAATTAAATATTGTCAGCATCTATTAAAGCATTAATATTTCACTTATATTATGAATTAATCAACTATTTATTGAAAGTTCAAAGTTTAACTTTCCCCCTTTTTCATTAACCTTTTTACTAATTGATTTCTTTATTTTCACATTTTCACTTGTTACAACAAATTTTCGTAAAACCATTATATGATATTTTAAATTATTTAGAATAATATTAATAATAAAATGAAAAGCAAATTAAACATATATCCAAGTATGACAGTCTTGGACTATTTAGGTATTAAGGAAACATTAAAATCCTATTAACTCAACAAAGAATAATAGAATTTTGGTTTTAGTAAATTCTCCTAAATATTTGGTAAAATGGATTTCAAGATCATTAAAATTAAATTTTTAAATTATTATGTTAATCAACTAAATATAATATTAAATTTTTAATTTAATGCTTATTTTTTAAAAATATAATCATAGTGAACGAATGCTAAGATAAAACCAAATTATAATTTATTTATATATAATAATTAAACCAGATTCATTGAGAAATTTCTAAGACATGAAATAATTAAAAGATTTATTTTTACAACTAAAGATTTTAATAAATCTGCAAATGATAAAATAAAATAAACCGAGCTTCCAAATTTTTAAATTACTAAGTTAGACTTGATTGCATTTGTTGAAAATATCTTAATTATATTATTTATATTAATTTCTAGCAAAGTTTTGACCAAATTTCACGACTTATCAAGAAACTATAAACTGAAGAACAAAATAATTAGAAATAATCTGTAAAAGTTACATTAGAAATTCCTGGGTACAAATTATTTATAAAAATATTTACTTATTGTTACATACTCTATGAAGCTGTTTAGAATCGAGAAACACATAAAATTTAACGTTGCAAATTTTTAATTTAGTTCATTTTATTTATTTATTTTGCATAAATTAATTATCAGAGTTTCTATAGACTATACAAAATTTAAATATATTTAATATTAATTAAAATATAAAAATACAAGTATAAAGTAAATCACTCTTAGATTTAGTAAGAGATTTAAGGATTTAAAAATAGAATTAATAATAAATTGATTAAAAACCTTAAAAATAAATGAATTTGAAACTTACTTAATTATCAATTAATGATCTTGAAATAAATTAAATTTGACCTAGTGACTTTAATTAAACAAAATTTATTTTATTTAATTGATTCAACAACTAAAAAATGAAATGACCTTAATATAAAAACAACAATAATTATAATATGTATAATATATCTAATATTATTAATTGACTTTAGCAAGTATGAATTTATCGCATTAATAAATGTAAAGAAACTAAGTTTAAATAATGCATAAATGGATTTTTCTTATCAGTAAGAATCTTATAAAATAAAAAAACAACCGTCAATCAAAGTGTTGAAAAATTTATAAACGTTGGTACTGAAGAATTTTTCAACTTTGAATTGTTGCCCTAGAAGTATTTAACCATTCTAAAATGTTTATAAATTCGTATTTATTTAATTCCATTTTATTTGTTATTAATTGATATGTGAAAAAATTTATATTTAAATGCGGAAAAGCTAATTTGCGTGCATTCAAGTATTTTGAATTTTAACATAATGTTTCCAAATTTGAAAACACTCATTTTTATTGATTTTGGATTTAAAAGTAAGCTAGATTTTGATTTTCAACCTTTTATTTATTAATAAATTTCTATTTAAAATATTAATGTATACGTTAAAATTAGATGTTTTTATGCATACCCACGATCAAGTCGAAAAAACATTTTTTATCTAAAAAATTAATAAAGTTTTCATTCAAAAACTGTCCCCAATTTAAAGAGCTGAATTTGAACAAGACTATAGGCTTATTATATAGAAAGCTGAATATTTGATTTATAGTGTGATGGTTACATAAGAGTAATTTGTCTATTTTGATTTTAAGGGCATTCAATTTATTGATGAAATTTGTCAACTTAAATTTTATTAAATTAAAATTTTGGTAAAAATATTCCAAAATATATATTATTTCATAAACTTGAAGAAAAAAATATGCCTTAGTAATATAATTCATTTATAAACTTATTATTTTACTTTTATTTTTATATCATGGCTATGTTCAATTAATATTCATTAAGAATTTAGACATTAATTCGTATGATGAATTTCTAAAGATTACCAAGGAAATTTGTGATCAAAGTAAAATTGAATAAGATTACCAAAAGTAATTCGAATCGATAATTGGAAAGTATGCAATTCCAAAGGATGAATCAAATTCATCAAAAGAGATGCAAATAAAATTGTTTTTTTTAATTAATATGATTTATTTAAAAAAAGAGATTGCTATTTAAGTAAGATTTCGTTGAAAGATTTATGGATATTATGCTTTAATGATAATTAAAATTACAAAACAAATAAAATTAATTCTAAATAGTTTCATAATCTCTTAAAGATGTAGCTATATACAATTTTAGGAAATTAAATTTAACTTAAAGTTATTAAATTGTTAAAAATTTAATCATTTAGATATATTTTTCATGAAATCTTGAATATCTTAATCACTCTTCATTTCACATATTTCAAACCCTGAAATACCCTACTTCTTTGGAATTGAAGCCATAAATGCTTCAATATTTTGTATTCCCTTGCTTTTGTCAGTTTGATTACTGGGATTTGAAACACAATGAAGGATTGGATAAAAGAGTTGCAAATAACTAATAATGTGTTGCATTGAGACAACTCTTTTGTTTAATCTATTTGCTGGGTTGCATTTAACGAAATGTAAAGTATAATCTCTCAAAGCACTTTCCCCCTTGAATTGCTTTCTACAGCTTGAACATTTTTGTATGCTAGATTTTGTCAGCAAATCTGATTAAGTCATTTTGATTGAGTTATCTGAAACTTTAATGTGTTTTCTAAAATGCCTATTAACTTTACTTTTAGTACAAAAAATGTAATCGCATAATGGGCAACCAAAAACCTCTTTTTTTGTTTTTTTGTTGAATGTTGATTTAATTTCATCGAATATCAATTAGCCATAAGCTTGTCTTACTCTCTGTTCACTTTTGAAATCTAAAACTTATTCCTAATCTTTATAATTCAAAATCAACAGTTATTTAAAATTCTTAATCTATTTGTCTTGTATTTTAATATCATTTTTCAAGAAAAATTTCCAATTGTGCTAGTTTAATTGATTTCATGTTGAGAAATTATCATTTTTAACTTCAAGATCAAAATCCTCATCGGCTTAAAAAGAATCTGAATTTTTAATATCGATTGATTCAATAATTTTATCTTATAATTCTGGTTGAGAAATTTCCTACTGCTCAGAATTTAAAATTTAATCCTAATCACTAACTTAAACAGGTGTTTTTACTTGATCATTTTATGTTTAAGTTTCATTATCTAGTTGTAGTGCTATCGATTATAAATCTTAAGTGTTAATTTTATCTGAAATAGCATATGCTAAGTCTTTTAAATCTAATTCTGAACTACTTCTTTATTTAGCTTCATTCTAATGTGATTTTTTAGATTTAATATCATCATGCAACAAATCCTCATTGATGTCTTTTTATTTTTAATTTTCTTAATCATCTTGATCTTTTTATTCCAAATCTTGAATTATATTTTCATTTAATAATTCACCTAACCCGAAAGTAAAATCTTACTAAGTCAATAAATTTTCATCTTCTGTTTCGTTAATAATTTAACTTTCATTAATCAAATGCTTATTCTTGCAAATATTTTGGATATTAACAGATTCTCCAATTTAATTTATTCTTTGACGCTTATGAAGTAAAAATTGACTTAAGTTTGTTTGAGTTTTATCATCATTTGCAGTGTGTTAAGGGGTTTTGGGGTATTAATATTGCTAAACATCGAGACTATTAGATGGTGATTTTTAGTTTTACAAAGTAAAAGTGAATTGATTTGCATTTAAGAATGATCGCTTTCTCAAAATATTTTATTTGATTTGATGATTTTACATTTTATTTAAGTTTGATGTGATTTATGCGAATTGTTTTCTATTGGGAACTGGATTTTCTAGTAATTTGCTACTTGAGCTATTTCTTGGCTAGTCAACTTAAATATGTAAAGAATCATTTAATGCGCAACTGTTTTCAGTTTGAAACTATTGTTCAATTTAGCTGAACTATTCTGTTATATGAGTTATTGACTAATCATTAATTTGCATTATTTTACTTAAATTTTGTAATGGCAATTCACTAGTAAGCAAATTTTGTTAAGCCATAATGGATTAGATATCTTTCAATATACCCAGATAAAATAATTCATTTTGATATTGAGTTTTTTGTTACATTTTATTGTAGTCTCTTAGTTTATCGTCTATAATTATTTTTATTTAATTCATTCACTATTTAGACTTATAATTTTCTCAGAGTTATATTAATAAAGTATTCTTTAGTTTAAATATTCAACTATTTTGTTTATTTTACAATATTAATATAATAATAAATTCTTTTATTAATTGAAATTAATCATTACTCTATTAAAGTGTATTAAATAAAATTAAATCTGCAGATTTAAAGTATGGATTTTTATATTTAATGCAGAATTTACATTTAAAAAATTATGTCTTATAAACAAATCAAAAAAATTAAATAAACTTAAACATAGTTTTTATACCTTCAGGTTATAATACCAAAGTTAACATTTATGATTTTATAATCAAATCCTAAGTTCAAATAAGTTATTTAAAATTAATATCTATTTTTCTCATTTATTAGTTATTATTATAATTAGGTATTTTAAAATAGTTAAAGTTCTGAATAATTTACATATCTTCGCTACATTGAATAAAGTTTACTTTTTCATTGAAATATTAAACTGTTAAAATTTAATCAAATAATAAAATAAATATTGCAAAAAAGTTAAAAAGCTCCATTAATTTAGTGTTTAAATTAAACATTAAGAAGCTATAGGAACTAAATAAAATTATAACTTATATAATATATTTTATTATTTTAAAAATTAAATTTTAAAGAGGAAATTGTTGACTATTAAAGCTTTCTAATATTAAAAGTTAAATAATTACAAATAACCTTTATTTTTTAATTAAACTTTACCATGGCATAAGTTTACTTTCTTTTCAAATAATTCTAAAATTAGAATCCTAAATATTATATTTTTTAAACTAACAATTATGTTTAATTTTTTCTCTTTATCAATAAAATTATATAAATAATTTAGAATAAATTTAATAAAATGAAAAGCAAATTAAACATATATCCAAGTATGACAGTCTTGCACTATTTGGGTATTAAAGAAACAATGAAATTGTTTTAACTCAACAAAGAATAAGAGACTTTTGGTTTGTGTAAATTCACTTAAATATTTGGAAGAAAAGAGTTCAAGATCATTTTTTTAAATAATCAAATTCTATTGTTAATTAATTTAATATATTAAAATAAATAATTGTCTTTGATTTAATAAATAATCATGATAAACTAATGCTAAGATTAAACCAGATTATAAATCTATAAATTTTTAATTTTATCAGATTTATTGAGAAATTTCTAAGACATGAAATAATTAAAAGATTTATTTTTACAACTCAAGATTTTAATAAATCTGCAAATGATAAAATAAAATAAACCGAGTTTCCAAATTTCGACATTTAAAAATTAGACTTGGTTGCATTTGTAGAGAATATCTTAATTAATTCTTTTTATTAATTTCAAGCAAAGTTTTGAATAAATTTCTTGTTTGATCATTAAATAATAAACTGAAGAACATAATAATTAGAAATAATCTTTAAAAGTGAAACTAGAAATTCCTGGGTACATTAATAATAATCAAATATAAATATTTATTATGACATACTGTATGAAGCTGTTTAAAATCAAGAAAAACATTAAATTAAGCACAGCATATTTAATTATAATTTTAAATTTTTTTATTTTGCATAACTTAATTATCAGAGTTTCTATAGACTATACAAAATTTTAATTTATATATAATTGATTGAAATATAAAATACAAGTATAAAGCAAATCTCTCTTGGATTTAGTAAGAGATTTAAAGATTTTAGAATTAAACCCATAGTAAATTGATTAATAGCCATAAAAATTAATGAATTTAATACTTACTGAATTATCTATAAATGATCTTGAAATAAATTAAATTTGCCCTTGTGACTATGATAAAATTTTTTATTTCTATAAAATGCTTCATTCAAAATTATTACAAATAAAAATTAACCCATATTTTTTAATAGAATAATAATTAGATGTATAAAGTGTTTATATATTTAATTGACTATTGCAAGTATGGATTTATAACATTACTAAATGTGAAGAAACTTAATTTGAATAATGCATAAATGGATTTCTCATATCAGAAAGAATCTTACAAAAATTAAAAATAATCAATCAAAGTGTTGAAAAATTTAAAAACTTTGGTACTTAAGAATTTTTCAACTTTGCATTGTTGCCCTAAAAGTATTTAACCATTCTAAAATGTTATAAATTATTATTTAAATAATTTCCATTTATTAATATGTAACAAAATTTATATTTAAATGTGGAAAAGTTAATTTGCGTGCATTCAAATATTATGAATGTGAATATAATGTTTCCAAAATTGTAAACCCTCATTTTTATTGATTTTGGATTAAAAAGTAATCTAGGTATCAATCTTCAGCCTTTTATTTATTAATAATATTTCTATTTAGAATATTAATGTAAATCTTAAAAATTAGATGTTTTTATTCATACCCATGATCAAGTCTAAAAAAGATTTCTAAACAAAAAAATGAATAAAGTTTTCATTCAAAAATTGTCCCCCATTAAAAGAGCTGAATTTGAACTAGACTACATTCTAATTATATAGAAAGCTGAATATTTAATTTATAGTGTGATGGTAACATAAGAGCAATTTGTCTATTTTGATTTTAAGGGCATTCAATTTATTGATGTGATTTGTGAACTTAAATTTTAATAAAATATAATTTTGGTTAAAAATATTCCAAAATATATTATTTCCTAAACTTGAAGAACGAGATATGCCTTTCTAATATAATTCATAAATAATTTGATTATATTTATTTTTTAAATATGAAGACTACTATGTTCAATTAATATACATTAAGAATTTAGACATTAATTCGTATGATGAATTTCTAAAGATTACCAAGGAAATTTGTGATCAACGTAAAATTGAATAAGATTATTAAAAGTAATTTGATTTGATAATTGGAAAGTATGCAATTCCAAAGGATGAATCAAATAAATCAAAAGAGATGCAAATAAAATTATTTTTAAATTAATATATTAGATAAAAATAAAAGAGATTGCTTTTCAAGTAAGATTTCATTGAGAAAAAATGGAAATTATTCAGTTTCATGTATTAAATGGTTTGATAATAATTAAAAATTACTATTTAAATAAAATTAAATCTAAATATTTTCATAATCACTTATAGTAATCGCTAATTAAAATAATAGGATAATGAATTTTACTTAAAGTTATTAAATTGTTAAAGAATAAATCATTTAGATATATTTTTCATGAATTCTTGGATGTCTTAATCACTTGTTATTTCACATATTTCAAACCCTGAAACACCCTGCTTCTTTGGAATTGAAGCCATGAATGCTTCAATATTTTTTATTCCCTTTCTTTTTTCAGTTTGATTACTGGGATTTGAAACACAATGAAGGATTGGATAAAAGAGTTGTAAGTAATTTATAATGTGTTGAATTGTTACAACTCTTTTGTTCAATCTATTCGCTGGGTTACAATTTGCGAAATGTAAAGTAAAATCTTTTTATGCACTCAATCCTTTAAACTGCTTTTTACAGCATGAGCATTTTAATATTGTTGATTTTGTCAAATGATCTTATTAAGTCATTTTGATTGAGTTATCTGAAACTTTAATGTGCTTTCTATAATGTCTATTAGCATTTCTCTTATCGCAAGAATTGTATTTACACATTGGGCAACCAAATACTTCCTTTTTAGTTTTTTTGTTGAATGTTAATTTAATTTCATCGAATATCAATTGCCCGTAAGCCTATCTTACTCTGTGTTCACTCTTGATATCCAATGATTAGCATTATTAATCTTTGTAATTTAATATTAACAATTATTTAAAATTCTTAATTGATTTTTCCTATATTTTTATATCATTTTTCGAGAAGGATTTCCCATTATGCTGGTTTAGTTAATTATGAATAGAAAAGTTATCATTTTTAACTTCAAGTTCAAAATCCTCATCTGCTTAAAAAGAATCTGAATTTTTAATATCGATTTATTCAATAATTTAATTTTATAATTCTGGTTGACAAATTTCATTTTGCTCTAATTCTTTATCTTTATCCTAATCACTAACTTAGATAGGTGTATTTACTTGATCATTTTAAGTTTAGTTTTCATTATCTAGTTGTTGTGCTATTGATTATAAATCCTAAGTGTTAACCTCATCTGAAATTGCATCTACTAAATCTTTCAAATCTATTTCTGAACTACTTCTTTATTTAGCTTCATTCTAATGTGATTTTTTAGATTTAATATCATAATTTAAGGAATTAACTAAAACTTCATTTTAATCATCATCTTGATCTTTTTATTCCAAATCTTGATTTGTATTGTCATTAAATATTTTTTATCCTATTGTAAAATCTTGTTAAGTCAATATATTTTCATCATCTGTTTCGTTAATAATTTAACTTTCATTAATCAAATGCTTATTCTTGCAAATATTTTGGATATTTACAGATTCTCCAATTTAATTTATTCTTTGACGCTTTTGAAGTAAAAATTGACTTAAGTTTGTTTGAGTTTTATCATCATTTGCAGTGTGCTAAGGGGTTTTGGTGTATTAATAATGCTAAACATCGAGACTATTAGATGGTGATTTTTAGTTTTACAAAGTAAAGGTGAATTAATTTGCATTTAAGAATGATCGCTTTCTCAAAATATTTTATTTGGTTTGTTAACTCTAAAAATTATGTAAATTTTAATTGATCTTTGCGATGGGTTTTTAATTGAGCGCTGGATTTTCCAAAAATTTTTAACTGGAATTATTTTTTTGCTTATCAACTTAATTTTGTAATGAATCATTTTATGTACTAGTGATTTAAGTTTAAAATTATTGTTCGATTTGGTTTAGCTGTTCTGCTATATGAGTTATTGACTGATCAGTAATTTGCATCATTTTTCTTAAATTTTATACGGCTAATTCACTGGTAATTATATTTTGTTAAACCATAATGGATTAGATATCTTTCAATATACCCAGATAAAATAATTCATTTTGATATTAAGTATTCTGCTACATTTTATTGTAGTCTCTATGTTTATCGTCTATAATTCTTTTAATTTAATTCATTTTTTATTTAGACATAAAGATGTCTCAAATTCTTTTAAAAGAAAATTCTCACATTTATTTAAATATTTAATCGCTTAGATATCTTTAGAATTTGACAATATTTTATATAAAATGAACTGAATATAGTATTTAACATCACATTAATATTAAAATTATTTTATTTTATTCATTCTGTTTAAGAAAGTGGTTTATAATAATGATCAGCAAGTGTAATAAATAATTTTTATAATATACGAAAATAAAACTTAATAAAGCATTCTGATTGAAGGTTTGATAACATAACTTCAAGCTGTAATATTAAAATCAATTAATTAAAATTTTCTCTCTATTATTAAAATTTAACTAGTTTTTATAGGCATTTACTGAAATTCTTAATCTTATTATCTCTTTAATATTAGGTAATTTAAAACTAGTAAATTGCTTGGTTAAATTATCTAATAACTATTATGTAAAATTATAACTTTTTTTCTATAAAGTTGAAATTGATTTAAATAAATCACTAAATTGTTTTTGATAAAAAATTAATATCTATTATTGGATTTTTATTATTTAAATTAAACATTAAGACAAATAAAAGATAGACATTATTTATATTTAAAATTTCAATAAAATGATTAAAAAATACAATTTAATATAATATTACTGTCAATTAAGGTAGACCTTAATTGACAGTTAAGCAAGAGTTTTTACAGATTATATAGATTTTAATCTTCTCACAAATAAAAAATTTGGAAATCTGAAAGCTTTATTGAAAAAATATAATAAAGTATTCTTTTAAAATATATTTGATTTTTTAAATTCTTAAAATGATCTTTGTATTATCAAATTAATAAATTCTGAATGTATTTTCTATGAAAGTAATGGTATAAGCTTTAAAGGAAAATAATTTAATAAAGTATGTTAAAAAATTGGCATAATAGTGAAAATTAATTTTATTCAATCTAATTTAAAATAAAAAGTCCGTTTTTCATTCTTATCTAATTTGATTTAGCTGCAGATAAAATTTATTCTTAATTATTAATAAGTTTTATTTATATTTCATAATATTCTCTATATTAATATTTTCTCCCATTTAAAGAAAAGTATTTATTTTTGAATAATGATAATAAATTAAAAATGAAAAGCAAATTAAATATATATATCCAAGTATGACAGTACTGCACTATTTAGGTATTAAAGAAACAGTGAAATCATTATAGCTAAACAAAGAATAATAAATTTTTGGTCTTAATAAATTCACTTAGATATTTGGTAAAATAGATTTCAAGATCATTTTGTAAAATAAAACCCCGTTAGTCAATTAAGAATGAAGATTGGGGATTAAGAATAATGAAATTAAGAATTAATTATAATTGGTTGAAATTAAATATAATTAGGCTAAAAACAAATTTACGCACCCTAATTGGTTTATTTTAAAGAGACAATTAATCGAGCCAATGGCTTTAATAATTTACGCCAATTATAATTAATTTTTAATTTCATTATTCTTAATCCCCAATCTTCATTCTTAATTGACTAACGGGGTTTTACTTAAACCTCTCAATTGTCAATTTTTAAAAATTTATAATTTCTTAAATCAACTAAAATTATTTTATTATATTTACAAACAATCTTCGAGAAAGATCTTGTTGTTTAAACTAGATTAATAAATATTTATTAATAGTTAAAAGATTTATTGAGAAATGCTTCAAACATGGAATAATAAAATAGTTTCTTTTTACAACTCGAGATTTTAACTTGCCACTTATTGAAATATTAAAATAAACATACTTTTGAAAACTAAATGAAAACATTTTAGACTTAAGCACACTAGTCTACAATTTAAAATATATTAATAAAATTATTTTATAATTAATATTTTTAGAAGAACTATGAATAAGTCTAATTAATTCTTACTAAATTATCGGCGGAAGATCCTAACAACTTACAATAATATTAAAAGAAATAAAGTTTAAAAGTTAAACTAGAGATTCCTGGTTACATTATTTAATAGATTTTAAGTAAAATTTTACATACTAGTTGGTGCAATAAAAAATGAAGATTAACTTCAAATTTAACAGAGCATATATAATTTAATTTAAAAAGAATATTATTTGCATAGGTCAATTAGGAGATTTTCTTCAGCAGATATAAAATAACTTGATAAAATATATTTAATTAAAATATTATACAAGAAGAAAAGAAAACAAATTTAGATAAAACTTGTGATTTATAAATTTAAGAGGTTAATTAACAGTACCTAAGTTTAAATCTTTCATTGAATTTCTATATTACGGAATTAACTATAAAAGATATTGAAAAATCACAATGCAGCTCTCGAGACTATAAATAAAATTGTATAATCATTTTAAAGTTTCAAAAAATTAAGTTAACAAGACTTTATTGTTCTATTTATTAAACTTGATTAAGTAAACAAAATATCTTTTTAATTTAAATTTGACTTTTTCTAGTATGATCTGATTCAAATATTAAATGTTAAGAGACTAAATCTGACAAATACTTAAATAGATTTTTCAAATAAAAGGAAATTTGACTAGAGTTATACTTCAATAGATACTATGAAAACTTTAAATACATTGGTACTTAGGAGAAATTTTACATTTAAACATAGTTCTAATTATCCTTTACCATTTTCAAATGAAATCATTTTAATTAATTAGATATATTATACTATATAATGGTATTTCCAAATATAATTTGATCAAAAAAATAAAAAATTTATATAGGATTTCAAATGTGAGAAACTTAATTTGTGTGCATTCGAATATTCAAAGTGTGAACTTGATGTTTCCTAATTTAGAGATCTTTATATTTATTGATTTTTCGTATTTTAATAAGTATGAGTTTGATAGCACTTCCTTTATTTATATTTATTATTAATATTTAAATAAGTTTAAATATTTGAAATTATAGATATTTATTAAACAAAAGAAAGAAGATACTGGAATATATTATAACTAAAACCTTAAAAAGGCTTTCATATAAAAATTAACTCCAATTACAATGACAGAATTTGATCAGGACTTTATATATATTATTAATATAGCTGAATACATAATTTATAATGTGATGGTTGAAAAAGAGGAATTCGAATATTGTGCTCTTGGAGGAATTCAATTTATAGATATCATATGTTAACTTAAACCAAAAATTTTTTATTGGAAAAATTGCTAAAAATAGTCATTACCCTATTTAAATTAATTTAATTTAATTAATTTTAACTTGAAGATAGAGATTTGTTTGACGAATTAATTTTATTGTATTATTTTTAAAGGAATAAATATTTTTTGTGCAAATATTTTTTAATAATTTAATTTAAGTCAATTAAATCAGAATAACAAGACAGTTATCAATTAATATATTTAAAAAACTTAAACATAAATACTTTAGATGAATTCAAAAGAATAACTAAGGAGATCTGTGATTAAAATAAAATTGAGTAAGATTATTAAAAGTAATTTGACTTGATAATTAAAAAGTATTCAATTCCAAAAGATGATAGATAATCAAATACTAATAAAGAGGTTTCTATTTTTATATAACATTTATTTTTAATTAATTTATTAATAATTATAAAAATAGGTAGCAATAAAAGTTATATTTGCTTGAAAATTATTATTAGAATGCTTTGGTTTTATGTGTTAAATAATTAATTCAATTAAGTTATTAATAAATCTAAATTTAATCATTTATATATATTAAAAATTTGATAATTAAAAAAAGGATAAATAAGTTAAAAATAATTAAATGTTAATTATAGAACCTTGTTTAATAAAAAGGAATTCACTTTTATATATTTTTCATGAATTCTTGAATGTCTTAATCACTCTTAATTTCACATATTTCAAACCCTGAGACACTCTGTTTCTTTGGAATAGAAGCCATAAATGCTTCAATATTTTGTATTCCCTTGCTTTTATCAGTTTGATTACTGGGATTTGAAACACAATGAAGGATTGGATAAAAGAGTTGTAAATAATTTATAATGTGTTGCATTGTGACCACTCTTTTGTTTAATCTATTTGCTGGGTTGCATTTAACGAAATGTAAAGTATAATCTCTCAAAGCACTTTCCCCCTTGAATTGCTTTCTACAGCTTGAACATTTTTGTATGCTAGAATTTGTCAGCAAATCTGATTAAGTCATTTTGATTGAGTTATCTGAAACTTTAATGTGTTTTCTAAAATGCCTATTAACTTTACTTTTAGTACAAAAAGTGTAATCACACATTGGGCACCCAAATACTTCCTTTTTAGTTTTTTTGTTGAATGTTGATTTAATTTCATCGAATATCAATTGACCATAAGCTTATCTTACTCTCTGTTCACTTTTGAAATCTAATACTTATTCCTAATCTTTATAATTCAAAATCAACAGTTATTTAAAATTCTTAATCTATTTGTCCTGTATTTTAATATCATTTTTCAAGAAAAATTTCCCGTTATGTTGGTTTAGTTGATTTTATGTGGAGAAATTATCATTTTTAACCTCAAGATCAAATTCCTCATCGGCTTAAAAAGAATCTGAATTTTTAATATCGATTTATTCAATATTTTAATTTAGGAGTTCAGATTAACAAATTTCCTACTGCTAAGATTATAAATTTTAATCCTCATCACTAACTTAAATAGGTGTATTTACTTGATCATTTTATGTTTAGTTTTCATTATCTAGTTGTAGTGCTATCGATTATAAATCTTAAGTGTTAATTTTATCTGAAATTGCATCCACTAAATCCTGTATATCTAATTCTGAACTGCTTCTTTATTTAGCTTCATTCTAATGTGATTTTTTAGATTTAATATCTTCTTGTAACAAACCCAGTTCAACTTCATTTTAATCATCATCTTGATCTTTTTATTCCAAATCTTGATTTGAATTGACAATTAATAATTCCCCTTATCCTATTGTAAAATCTTGTTAAGTCAATATATTTTCATCTTCTGTTTCGTTAATAATTTAACTTTCATTAATCAAATGCTTATTCTTGCAAATATTTTGGATATTAACTGATTCTCCAATTTAATTAATTCTTTGACGCTTTTGAAGTAAAAACTGACTTAAGTTTGTTTGAGTTTTATCATCATTTGCAGTGTGCTAAGGGGTTTTGGGGTATGCATATTGCTAAACATCGAGACTATTAGATGGTGATTTTTAGTTTTACAAAGTAAAGGTGAATTAATTTGCATTTAAGAATGATCGCTTTCTCAAAATATTTTATTTGATTTGATGATTTTACATTTTATTTAAGTTTGATGTGATTTATGTGAGAGGTTTTTTATTGAGTATTGGATTTTCCAATAATTTGCTACCGGAACTATTTCTTGGCTAGTCAACTTAAATATGTAATTAATCATTTTATACTTGAGTATTTTAAGCTTGAAATTATTGATCAATTTAGTTAAGCTGTTCTGTTATATGTTTTATTGATTGATCATTAATTTCAACCATTTTGCTTAGATTTTATAATGCTAATTCACTGGTAATAACATTTTGTGAAATCATTATGTTCTAAATATCTTTCAAAATACCCAAATAGAATACTTCATTTTGATACTGAGTTTTTTGCTACATTTTATTGTAGTCTTTCAGTTTATCGTCTATAATTCTTTTTATTTAATTCATTTTATTTTAGACTTATAATTTTCTCAGAACTTATTCATGATAATTTTCTTTAATTTAATTATTTATTTTTATTTATTATTTTGATATCTCTGGAATTAATAAGATATTAATACAGATATAAACTTAAAGATTTTAATTTAATGCAAATAATCATTCAGTTTTAGGGTCATTGCAATATCTATAAAAATAAACTGTTCCATTTATACCCAATTCCTTTTTGTATTTAATAAGTGAATCATTAGTAAAATTCTAACCATCTGCCTATAATTCCTTCTCAACAAAAGTTGTTCCTTTCCCCAATTACTATGCAACATCAATTAATTATATATATGATTAATATAAATCAGTGAGATTCAATAAATTAAAATTAGTTAATATTTAATAACTGATATTGATGCTATCTACTTTACTTTCAATTAATTTTTATGTAAATAAACAAATCGAAAAATAATAATATTTTTACTTGAAATCTTTAATATTTTGGATTACTAGAAATATTTTGAAATTGTTACAAACATCTTTCCTGTAAGTTTACCTTCAGTGCATTTAACTGACGCATATTAAAGATCATAAAATTGGTTAAAAGCATTCTTTTAATAAAACCTTATTAAATTTTGATCTGAATTCCTGATTTTTAAATATTTTATGAGAGCGAAAGCAAAATTTATAATTTTATATATAGTTTACAAAAAATTATAATCAAATTTTTATGAAAATTGGTAGACGATATCTCTGAATTAATGATTTCTATATGTGTTACATTTTTTAATGATAGAAATTTATCAAAATTAGCAGTAGAACTAGTCAAAATCAATTTCTTTATTCTATTTAAAGAATAATCTCAATTATTACTGAATTATATTGCTGAATTTTTTAATTACAGAGTCTCTATTTTAAATAATACGGTAGTCTTTTCAAATAGTACTGTGATTGAAATTTCTTGGCTTTTGACATTTTCAATTATATTATAAATATAATATAAAAATACTATATTATATAAAAACATTTATATTAAAGAATAAATGAAAAATATTGACAAATGTTTTAAAGTAATAGCTAATATAAGAAACCCAAAAAAAATTAAAATTTGATATTTATAGTCACTAATAATATTAAATAAATCTAATTTCAGATAAGTTTTAATATTTATTTTATAATAACTGTACAAATAATTATTGTGTGGACAAAACTTATGTTTTTTGATTTTTGATTTAAAATTTCTCAATTGACATTTGCATATAAAAATTATTATAATAATTTATTATTATTATTACTTAATATTTAAATCTTTAATTTTTTTATATCAAAGTCAATCTTAAGCTATTTAATCAATCCAATTTTCTAAATCCTATTCATAATATTTATAGTTTAATCCTTACTTTTGTCCTTAATTGTGAGTTCTTAACAAGTATAATATTGCTCTCACGTTTTCCTTAGATTCATTAGAAATTGATGATATCTTCAAGTAAATTATTTCTGATATGAAAAAGAATGAAATTTTCCTTTTTTTATTATATTTATGGTTTATCTATATCAATTATCATTTTTGGTGAGTGAGAATGAACCTAGGAAAACTTAGATTTCAAGAAATTTAAATATATTAGAAATTTATATTTATAAATAAAGGAGTAAATATTATTTTTATTATTAATATTTTTTTATATATTTATAATTATATAATTAAATCTTGGAAAGATGTTGATAATAATCTCAGTTTAAATGTTTCAAGATTTGTTTAATAACTTAATACAGTTAGTGACCCATAAATATTTATTTATTTCTACATTTTATAATCAATTAATATTATGATCATACAATTAGTTATAGAAGTTTAAATTATATTTATAATATAATATATATTATATTCATTTAAAGCTCTATGGTTTTGTCATTTAAAAAATGGAATAAATATTTTATATGATATTAAACAAAGAATAAAGGATGAAAAAAAATTAAAATGCTCTAATAAAATCCAAAGTAATTTTAATTAATAAAAAAAATATTTTTATTTCTATAAAATCAATTCTCTTATGATGTAATTGTATGAGTTAAATAATTATAACAAATTTGATCTATTAAAGATTCACTGTAATGACTTAAAGAATTAGTTTTTATTTATTTAATATTAAATTTCATCATACTCTTTTAATTTTAGAAGTCTGGAAAGCTATAAATATTAAGATTTAAATCTAAATTGATATTTGCTATTTTATAAGGCAAGTGATTAATTTTAAATAATTTCATAAAATTATACAAATTAATTTGACTTTATACTTAGTTTGAGTAATTTACTTAATATTATTATTGTAATGAATTATGTTTAAATAATTTATTTATAAATCAAAGCCTAATAGAAAAATATTATTTCTTAGTAAGATTTATTTAATTCAATTTTGTTTTAAAAATTTAAGAATTATTTTAATTAATACTCTTGAATATCAAATTAAAGTTTGAGTTATGAATCTGATATAATATTTGAAAATAAAATTAAACTTTATAAGATAAATCTATCTTTATTAATTGATTCAGACTCTTTTCTTGATTGTAAATACTTCAATTAAATTTTTCGCTTCATTCAGAGTTCTAAGAAAACACAATTAAATTTTTATTTAAAAATTGTATTTTAAATTTTCAGTTAATAAACATCTCTTAAGTATTAGAATACTTGAAATAGTTATTTTAAGCTTCCCTGAATAATCAACTGTTTAAAAATGATATTCTAAATTTTTATCCATAATTGTTTACATAAATGTGACAAAATATTCCATAAATTTTACACTTATGCATTAATTATTGATTATTTAAAATAATTTTCTATCAAATGCGAAGATTTAAAGTTTACTGTTGGTTAAATATTTTATTGCTTCTACGATCATTCTTAGTCAAAATACATAACTGAACTTTTTAGAATTTTAAAATTAATCATTTTCTTTTAACAAATTTAGAAGGTATATTGCAGAGATATAAGGTAAAATTGTTAATTTTATTTTCAATTAATTTCATTATAATGATTAGAAAAGGAAAATAATTGTAAAAAATTATTTAATTTGCTTCAAAATTTCATTGTATACTTTATAAAAATCAACTCAATCTTAATAAAAAATGAAAATATTCTTGCTTATATAAATTCTCCAATTTTATTTTTTTAGAAAAAAATGAATTTTTAAATAAAATACATTACCAATATAATATAATAAGAAATGTATTTAATTCAATAGTTAAATAAAATAGTACATTTTTAATCAGTATTAATAATTTGTTTGCATGTTTTTAATTCATTCTAAGACTATTGAGTTTGATTTTTCATAAATTTTGAAATAAAGAATATTTATTAATAAAAGAGAGAAAATATATTTACTCAAAAATATAATAAGAACCTTCATTTTTTAAGATTATCCAAATATCTAAACAATATGAGCTCCTCAATATTTTCATTTCGGTTGTATTCTATAAGCAAATCTCCAGTTTTATTTTCAAAATTGGCTTTTAATTTTTTATTTATAATAGTTGCTCCAGGAAACACTCGTTCAACATCAATATATATAAATATATATATATATATATATATATATATATATATATATATATATATATATATATATATATATATATATATACATACAATTATAAAACAAATATTTAAATCATTATTCTTGTTTTCTTCAACTTTACTTGTAGTTAATACTAAAAACTTAAATTAAATAATTTTTATTTATATTCCTTTACTTGTAATCATTAATGTAGTTGCTTTTTCGCATACATTTTTAATATGAGTTAATCTACTTTCACTAAGTTTACCATAGTTACATTATATTGATGCATATTCAAGTCTATCAAATGGTTTAGATTAGTACGTGCTAGGGAAATTTAAAGCAATATTTTTTTTAGATTAGTTCGTGATTTTTAAGTATTTCAAGTTTGGAAACACCAAATTAATAATATTATATTTATTTAATTTTTATTTCATTGATTAATGTTATTAATTACAAATTATTTTTAAATTATTGAAAATGATCTCTGAGTTATCAATTTCTAAATGAGTAACGTTCCTCAATTTAAAAATAATTAAAATTAATTTTTATAACTTTATGGTTGGCATACCTATAACCTCTTCGAAAGTAATCTTAGAATTTATAAGAATTAATTTTTGGATTCTATCAAAAGTGCATTTATTTTATTTTTATTTATTCTGGACTATATGGAAAGTTATTCTTGAAATTATTGATTAAAAAGTGCTCACATTAAACCATTGACTAGCATAAGGAATGAGTGAATCGGTATAAATATCTAAAAAAGAGAAATTTTTAATAATTTAATAAAGAAGAATTTTATAAAAATATTATTTAAGAATGTTATATATTTTATAAAAGTATAATTTAAAAAGAGTGGTCTTGTTAAGGGAAGATTATAATTATTATAATATTACTAAATTAGAAGGTTTACTAAAAAGGTTAAAATAAAAAACTTTTTTAATTTTTCTTAATAGTAATTAATTATTTTTCATTTTTCTATGCGACAAAGTAATTTATTTTATAAAACGAGCTGCAATTAAATCGATTTGATCTTAATTTTTTAATAATCTTTTTATTAAAATTATAATTTCTTTTAATTTTAAGAATAAAAATTTAAATATTATTGTATGACAAAATCTGAAATATTAGTAATTTTCAGCATGAAAATTCTCGATTGCCAACTGCATATAATTAACAAAATGATATTTTTAAATAAATTTATCATTAGTTAAATTAAAGTTTATCAGGATTCAACTCACTCATAACAATTAATCCAATTCTTTATCTATAATATTTCGTTTTAGTTCCCTTCTTACATAATTTCAGTTATTCAATTATGTGCATCTTAACCAATCTCATAACATCAAACATAGTTTCTAATGAATTATTTTCAATCCTTAAGTATATTATTCTTGAAGTGTAAAAATAGCTAAAAGTTTTAATTTTTTCTAAAATATCTGGCTAAGTAGTGTCAATCACTATATTTGGAGAATTAAATCTTCAAAATCTAATGAGATTTAATTATTGACCATATTATTTTAAATAATAATAATTTTTATTTTATTTTAATTATTTGATCATTATTCTAAATAAATGAATATAAGTGATATTTTTTCATATTGACAACTTACATATTACTATTAAACTGGCTTATGAGTGAATAAAACTTATAATCTATAAAATTTAATGGTAAATTAAAGCAATTTTTATAAAAATATGAATTTCCTAATTAGATGAGGTTTCTAGAATATATATAAATCAATGAATTTATTTAAGGAAAATAAGTTCATTAATTATTATTTCACTCTATGATATTTTTTTTACAAATTTTTAAAGTAAAAAAATATTAATAAAATCCTAAAAGAATGCTTTTGATATCAGATATATTCACACACAATTTCATATTATTAAGATTTATAATAATTAGATAATTTTCCATATAAGTTTGCAATAACTCTCGACATTTTTTTAGAAAAGATTCCTTTTCATTTTTTTAATTTAGAAAAAAAATAAAAGGAGGGTTATTATATTTTTTTAAATTTCTTGATATCAAAGGTAAATATTTTTAAATAAAAATTATGAATATTGACTTTTTTAATACTTTTTAGTATTGCTTGATACTATTTTAGTGTGATAAGAAGAAAATCGCTTTTTTTATTAATCAAAATACAAATGCAGTATTCAAAGCAATATTTTATACTAAATAAGTTAATTAAGATAATATTTAATGGAATATACTTTTTTTTATAAAAATTTTTAGATTTTTAATACCTGTGAATATTTTGATATTTTGATTTTAAGAAATCTATTTTTAATTAGTTTATTTTTTTAATAAACTAACAAATTGGTGAATATTGCAAAAAAAAACTAAATTATTATATTTTTAAATCATAGAATTATCTGCACAAAAGCCTTTGCTAAAAAGTCTCAAGAGATGTTTAATAACTTAAAACTGTCAATGTTCCGTAAATATTTAAATGTTTCTACATTTTTAATTAATTAAATAACAATTAAAGATATTATTGCTCAATGTTTATATTGTGTTATTATTTAAAAGAATTTTATTTGTAATTTTTTTTTAAAAAAAACTATATAAATTACTAAAAGATTTTCAGTTCTTTTTGCTCCGATTTAATTCTCTGGGAAATAATTGATAAATTAATTAAAATCTATTTATTATTTTTAATATAAATTTTTATTAAAAGTTTGTAGAGTAATTTACCTTTAATAAAACTTTATAAAATTGCAGAAACAATTATGTCATTATTTATATTTTTTTCTACTAAATAAATATTAATTTAATAATAAAATTACTACGATCCTATGCATGAATTAAAAAACAATCCTAAATAACAAATTTATATTTTGTCTAAGAAAATATTTTGTTACCAATATTATTAAGAACTTCATTATTATTTAATTTCAATAATATTTACAATGATTCTGTGTTTGAAAATCTAAATAAAATTAATAAATATTAAGAATCTACTTTTGTTATAAAATCTAAAATTCAAAAAAAATTTTCTCTAATCATAGTTATTATTTTATCTCCTCAACATTTTGTAACATTTTTTCTAATAAGTGTAAGATTTATTCACGAATATTATTAAATTCCTATAATTTTTTTTCAATTTTATAATGAATGTAGTATTTATTTTCAGAAAAGGAACTATATAAATTCTCTAAAAGTATTAAATTTAAAGCATAAATATTTTATTAAGTAGATAAATTATTAAACTCATATAAAAAGATTTTCTTAAATCTTCCATTGATTCTGAACGTGAACTCCATATAAAAAAACCCAAAAAATTGTGTAAAATATACTAGGCTAAAAATCTATTAGTGCAAAATAAGCTTGATTTTGTATTTATTATTTTATATATCATCAATTAAGATTATGTGTATTTGCCTGAATATTTTATTAGAATTTAGTTTTATCAGGTCATAAATAACCATAAATTTGCATATTTTTTATTTTTTTTAAATAAAAGTAAGCATCTTCAGAAACTCAAAGGTAGATATATGCAATTTAAAGAATAAAATATGAATCAAACTACAAAATAAATATAGAAATCTTGGGGGGGGAAGTTTCCTGCACTATATATTTTTATATGTTAAATTTAATAAATTTTACATAAATAAACAAATTTAATAATTTTATGACCCATTTTTATTATGAGCATATTTTTTATCATTGAAGTAGCTCTAGAAAATATAGTCTAACATTATATAGGCATGTTAAGAACAAGATAAATTGAATCATAATTACAATAACAATTAGATATAATATTTGAATTACTATAGTAAAGCAATATAGTATTTAAGAGACAGAACCTACAAATATTAGATAAAAAATGTCAAAGTTTTTGGAATTTTAAGATAGATATTGAGAATTGATTAATAAATTAAAGTATAATTATAACAATGAAATTAGTCCTGAAGTTGGTTGATAGTTGTTATAAAGAATAATTTAATGTAAAAAAATTAAAAAGTAAAAAATTAAAAAAAGTGCAGGAAACTTCCCTAAAATTTTTTTTTTATCATAAACCAGTGCAGGAAACTTCCCCCCCCGAAATCTTTAGTGTGGGTAATAGATAAAATATATTAATTTTTTTCATATAGGTAGGAGAGCTTAAGAGATATTATTTATTTTATTCAATTAATAATTTATTCATAAAAAATAGGAATAGTAGCTTTTGATTAAACTTAAATAGTTTGCATATTAATTATATTGTGTTTTATAATCAGGTTTTTACAAATTGTGATACTATCAACTTGCTTAAATTATCATTATAAAATCTATAATTATATTTTTAAAATTATTTTAATTTATTCCGCCTAAATATAAATATTCTTAATAAAATTATATAAATACCTTAAGATTTCTAAAAATTCAGAAACAAAGCGATTATAATTAATAATATTAAATATTAACCTAACAATATCACGAATTATCACTATGCATATAAATAATTAATTCTTCATGATTATTATTTTTTTTGAACTTAATGAATTAAAAGAATCTATCCTTAAATTCAACGCTATCTTTTTCAAATTTTAATAAAGAAATTTTCACTTTATCTTTCATTCTTTCCCTATCAAAAGAAATTATAATATTGTAGGAATACATTCAAACTTGGAAATTTATAAATAATTAAATTTATAATTAATTAAATTATTGGCAGTTAAATTTTGCCAATTAAACAATCTTGGGGTCCATCGGTAGGAAATTTAAAATTAGCTGGACTTTCGGTACTATTTAATTGCATCCCTCTAGCGAGTTAAATAGACTTTAAATAAACGCCTTTAGATTAGATTAATTATACACTATTATTAAAATCGAGTTATCTCGCTAGAGGGTTGCAATAAAATAGTACCTCTATTTTTAAAGTACAGCTAATTTTGAATTTCCTACCGATAGAGTCCAAGATTGTTTAATTTTGCCAATTTTAACTGCCAATAATTTTATTGATTACAAATTTGATTATTTATAAATTTCGAATTTCAAATGTATTCCTACAATATTCATAAAAAATCAATGTAGAACCCTGGAGAAACTTTACATTTACTTTGAAAAAGTGGGTAAGTTTCCTGCAGAGTCTTATGAAAAAAGCATTTTAAGGGAAGTTTCTTGAAAAATAAATTAATTAAATTTTATTTTCTATTTAGCTCTAATAAACCACTTAAATGGTATTAAAGATACATTAGCATATACTCTAAGAAATTTTAAATTCATATATCTCATTAAACATTAATTTTTTAACTATACTGTATGTTGATTTATGTTAAAAATGATTAATATTTTAATAGATTACTTTTTTCAATTTAAATAGCATTATTCAGAATAATACACTAAAGCTACTACCTTCCCTATATTTTTATCATATAGTAAAAGATGTATAAAATATCCCTTAAATATTTATTAAGTTTTTTTTAAATAATTAAAAAATAATATCATCGTACATTCACGAAATTATTTATATATACAAAATTCACTTGCCAGGAAACTTCCCTCCTCCAAAAAAATTATAACAATATTTATAAATAATATCAATAATTAAAATATTTAAAATCTTTACCTGAAATTTCCAAGATGCTAGCATTATAACAACAATTCCAAATATGCAAAAGCGTATGAGTGCTCAGGCCCCCATCTGAGCATTCTATTAAACCGTATTCCAGATTATTAAGTATTGATTATCTTTTATCATTAGGTGTTGAGTAATCACCAAAAGTATTCGAAAATATAGATACTTTTTACTTCCTAGTTTCTAAATGTTTCAAGTTTGGAAACAAAAAATTAATTTTTTTTTTAATTTATACATTTTTTATGAAACATCATCGGTATATCTCTAACCGTCGAGTCACTCATATCTAAATGAGTTACACTTTTCAATTTAATTTTTTTATAAGTTTATAAGTATTGATTTATATAAAAAGATCAATTCAAGATCATTTGAAGAGACAGAAGAGTCAATCAGAATTATTTTACTAAGTTTAACAAAAGAAGATTCTTTTGTTATACCTTTTTGTCCATGAATTACCTTAAACTAAATAGTAGAATTGATTAATTAAAGTGTTTCAACATTTAATAAGTCATTAGTTTTTGATAGAATTGACTTATTACTATATTCACTATTGTTAACTGTTCCAACCGAGACTCCCCCTCCCACCCCCCTCCCAGGGCTAAAACGAGACCCCTCCCCTCACCTAACTAGCCCCCTCCCACCCTAACTAGACCCCCTCCCACCCCAACAACATCCCCATTCATATGAAAATTTTTATTCTCAATGTTTAAATCATTTTCCTTCATGACATCATAATATTTCTTACACATAAAAATATTATTTTTTTTTCAAATTTTTATAAACCTATATAATGATATTTTTTTTTCAATTTTGGTATTTAAAAACTTTCACTCCGTCTGCCGACTATTTTAGAACATACATCTATAGGAAAATTAATTAATAATCTATATCTCAAGGGCTTGATATAATTATACGAAAAAATAATCAACCGACAAACTCACACAAATATTAATGCTTGCAATTCAAATCATTTTAATCGTCAACATTCAATATAATTTCAATAGTAGTCCCATTAATTTTAATATTTTATTTTTTTTACAATTTTACTGTATATTTTATCATTATAATTCTTATAGCAATTGATTTTTTATGTATAATGATTATTTAAATAAATAAAATTATATCTATATTCTGAACTAACTGATTAATACTTTATTAAAAACATATTATATTAGTATTCTTGATATTTATATTACATAAAAAATCAATTGCTATAAGAATTATAATGATAAATATACAGTAAAATTGTAAAAAAAATAAAATATTAAAATTAATGGGACTACTATTGAAATTATATTGAATGTTGACGATTAAAATGATTTGAATTGCAAGCATTAATATTTGTGTGAGTTTGTCGGTTGATTATTTTTTCGTATAATTATATCAAGCCCTTGAGATATAGATTATTAATTAATTTTCCTATAGATGTATGTTCTAAAATAGTCGGCAGACGGAGTGAAAGTTTTTAAATACCAAAATTGAAAAAAAAATATCATTATATAGGTTTATAAAAATTTGAAAAAAAAATAATATTTTTATGTGTAAGAAATATTATGATGTCATGAAGGAAAATGATTTAAACATTGAGAATAAAAATTTTCATATGAATGGGGATGTTGTTGGGGTGGGAGGGGGTCTAGTTAGGGTGGGAGGCGGGGGTTTCTCGTTTTAGCCCTGGGAGGGGGTGGGAGGGGGTCTCGGTTGGAACAGTTAACATCTTCCATTATTTTACCTATAAAAAGATATAATATAATTTTATATATTTGTAAAATAAATTTATTAAGTATTAATATATTTAAATAAAATATTTATCTTTGATTCTTTAAGTTTTTTAATAAAAATTTAAATATACACATTTTTCGTATAAATTCCTATTTCAAATAATTTAATATTATAATTAATTGTTTTAAATAGTTTAAATTTTCATACAAAATTTATAGAATGTTATTCTTAAACATTAACTAAATTTCTTTTCATTATTATACCTATTAAAATATAAAATTTCTTGATTATTTCAAAATATATTTAATATAATTATGAATTATTATTTACATTATTCAAAACCCAAAACCCTAATAAGAGACTTGAAGCCAATTTGAGTTTTAGAGAAATTTGTTAATGGTTTGTTTTATTATCTTTTTACCTTAAACTCTCAAAATGATTTTACATCATGTAATAGAGGTCTGAAGAATATTTTATTTAACCTCTTAAATATGTAAAACACTTAATATTAATCTTTTAATTTCTCTACATTTAATTATAAATAATTTAGGCTATTTTTGTAAAATAACACACTGAAATCAATAACTCTAACTATATCATAATTATGCAAGAAATACCATTTCTTTTAAAAAAGTTTGTAACATATTATGCAGAGATCCTATTAGCTCTTTGGTCTTAACAGAAATAAACTCAATATTTAAAATTTATTAATTAATATAAAATTCAATATGCTTCTTTGGAACTTTAAATTCCTTAAATGCTAATAATTAATTTACTTTAATTAACAGCTAACAATTAAAGAGAGAAAAGAGTTGATGGACTTTGCTTGATGGGAATCGGTTTTAATTATTCACGCATCTATAGTGGCTTTTAAATACTAAATTTATATTTTTACATCATAAATAAATCCCTATAGTACTACAAATTGTAAAGCATTTAATAAAAATCCCAACCCCCAAAAAAAGAAATAAATTAAGCTACTTATAATAAAATGGAGTTTTATTGTATGAACGAATGTTACATATTTCTAATTAAGATCAAGAAATTGATTAAAAACATCCTCAATATAGTAAAAAGAATTAATTTAATAGTTTAATATATTAACTTCAAAGTTTATCAGGTGAGATATCATTTTTAATATAAATCCCAATTCTTTATCTTAGATTGATATTTTGTTAGTCTAAATGTTTTTCTTAAACATGTTTTGCAATCATTTCTAATATAGCCAATAAATTTTCACAGGAATCATTGCTTAATTGTCCTATTTTCAAGAATATTGTTTAATATGGAATATAGCTTTTAAATCTTTTTATTTTATCTTGAAATTATGGCAGATTTATATCAATTGTAATATTGAGGGGATCCCTGTGAACCAAACAATACTTTGATTTCAAAAAATCTAAAAAAAAGAAAACTGTTTATAAATATTTTAAATTAATAATGTAATTGTTTTAATCTTAGAAGGAAGTAGATAACTATCTAAGACAATATGTTTCTACATTAGTTTAGTAACTTAAGACAGTGAGTGTTCCATATATATTTAAATGTTTCTACATTTTTAATTAATTATAATTATATTAAATATGAATTTATGATTTAATTTTGTAATCATAGCGAACTTATATAAAATTTTTTTAAATTGAAATTTAGCTATTAACTTAAATTTAATTATATTTAAGAAAAATTGGGAAAAATTTATTCACCTTTGTTATTTAAAGTTTATTTGTATCTAAAGAAAATAATGAAAGCTATAGTATTTTTTCTTATCAATATTTAAATCTCCAAGATAAATTCAATAATCAATTTACATTATCTCCTGTTTTGAGTTTTATATTTTAATGTTAAGAAAATAATGATGTATCCTTTTATTTTGAATAAAATTAATTTTGACTATACTTGCTCAATAATAAACTTTTTTAGATTCAGATATTTCAAATTCATAAATTGTAATAATCATTAGATATGTTCTAAAAGTTATTGAAAAACTATATAAATACAAATTTAAATCGATAAAAATTTTGAAACTGTTTAGTAGAACTCTGTAATAGATTATAATGCCTATAAAGAATGAATAAAAATTAAGAATTATTCATATTATGATTTTATTATATTTGAAATAAATAGGATATACCTATAATTAATTAATTTATATTTGAAAGATTTTTTTATTACAAATTATAAAGCTGTATAATAAATAAGACATTGATAATATTTTAATAATTCATAAATGATATTTATTTTTTTCTCACTTTTTAATTTATTATTACAATATTCAATTTTGTAAAGAATATTGATTCTATTTAATTTGAATTTAATGTAGAAAAAACTATTTAAATTTATAACAATCCATAATATAATTAAATCATTAAGTTTCCAAGTTCTTTTTATAAGTATAAATGTAAACTATTTCCTTATTCTAAATCTTTTTGTACTTTACATACATATCTCCATCTTTATTTTATTTATCTGTCTATAGTACTTCTTTGACAATAGTTGATCCTTTAAAAATTCTCTCAACATCAATTAATTTATTAAAATATTAAAAATCAGCAATGCTCATTTATTTGACTTTACTTTTGAATTTATTTTTAAATATATAATTATTGAAGAAAATATTATTGTAAAAATACATTCAAATTTCGAGAAATTAATTTTAATAAATATAGTTATAAAATCTAAAAAGTTTAAGTTGGCCAATTTAAGTTATCTCGGGCTCATTTAATTGAGAATTAAAAATTACCTGGACTTTATAATTGGCGTTACTATTTAATCGCATCCTTAGAGCGAGATGATTCCATTACACTAAAAAAATTTCAAAATCTTTAAATATTATCCTCGCATTCGAGTGCAGTAATCTCGCTCCAGGGATGCGAAAAAATATTACAGCCAATAATAATATCCAGCTAATTTTAAAATTCTCAATTGAATAAGTTCAAGATAATTTAATTGGACAAATTTAACATCCAAGATTTGTTTACTACATTTTTTAATTAAAATAAATTTCCCAATTTGGAATGTATCCCTAGGCTTTCTACTACGCTAAGGCCTACCGAGGGCAGGTAGGGGATTGCTGGGCTCAACGCATTAAGGATCAGTCGGTGGAGTTCAATCTGTCAGCGTACATTCTTAAAGTGAGCTGGATCCTAAGATTTCCCTGCATTAGATTAGTCTGCTGGCTTGAATTCAGTTTTTAGGTAAAAGGAGCAAAATGAAGGTACGCTCTTCCTTCAAAAGTGACGAAAATCATTGAAGTCAACAATAAGGATTTACTCCCACACCGGGTTAGGGTGTTAAAGCTACTACTAAGAAAGGACAGGGATTACGTTTCCCAGCAACATTGGGACCGGTAAGCGTTTTTCTCCATCTTCTATCATTCTGTTTGAATCCTGCGAGCTCTGTCCTCGGGTTATAACTGGCTGACATCTTGATTTTGGAGGAGACTAGGCGATAGCGAGACTGGTTTTTTCGGAGTTTTCTACTTCACTACTGCCACGTCACGGAATTTGCCACATCAACTCACTCAGATACATCTACGTCACGACTAAGATTGATGGTTTGATTTTAGTATTAAACAGTGATATGTTAAATTTATTTTATTTTAAGTCATTTACTACTAAATAAAAAAAATGCATCCCTAAATTATTAATATTTTTTACTTGAAATCTCTAAGAAATTTGCTTTTTAACATGCATATTTAATTATCACTAAATAAAACCCAGTTAATCTACCTTTTGTAAATTAAATTGAGGCATGTTCAATATTTTAAAATTTATCAACGTATTCCAATGATTCGCTAAAGATATCAAATTGGTTTGATTAATTCTTGATTTTTAAGAATTTTAGATTTGGGAACGCTTAATCTACAAATAATTTATTAAAAGATGTTTGTTAATTAGTTTATTAGTTGTTAGTATTTAGCATTGAAATTTATTCTGGAAATAAGAAATAAAAAATTAAGATAATTCTGACTTATAAAATATCAGAAACTATTTTTCAAACCAGTTTGTCAGCATGGTTGTTGGTGTGCACATCGGCCAAAATGCAGTTTGTAAATTACAAATAAATTATTATAAAAAATATAAAAGTTTTTCTGAAAAAATCTATGAAAGACAGCATTAAAGAATTTTCTATCTCGAGATGAGTTACACTGCTCAATTAAAATTTTTAATAAAAAAATAATTTACAATTAAATAGCTACTTTTAAAAAAGCAATTATGTATGATTTTGGACATGCACAGTTGAGTTAACAAAAATTAACTTATTTATTTTGTCCAACGACTTATTCTCGGTTATTCTATCCTAGAACTTAACTATTGAATTTAGGAACTGAAAAGTACTCACATCAAATAGGTAATCTATTTTTGGAAGTTTATTGTTTCTTTTGACAATAAAACATGGGGAACTTTCAATTATTTTAAATTATAAAAAAATAATCAAATTTTAATATTTTTAAATAACTTATAAATTTAATGAAGTTTAATTTAAATATTTATTCTTAATGGTTTTTTTATACGAATAGTTAGTTTCAAACTTCAAATAATATTTTATCTTTTGCTGATTTACTTTACCACAAGTAGTAATTAAACAAAAAGGATTATGTATTTTTGATTTAATTTATACTAAGATTTGAGTATTATACCTTAATAGTAAAACTTATATAAAAACTATCTGAACTGAAATTTTGACAAATTTATTTAAATAAAAATCTCAATAAATTTTAATTTAAAAATAATTATTCGAAGATTTATAGTATTTAATTTAAATGAATATAAAAATTATTGCATGACCAAATATTAAGGACTTGTGATTAATAGTAAAAAATTATTCAATAGCATTCTGCATAAATAATAATTATTGTAGTTAATCAATTTTTTGGTCATTAGGATTCTAGGCAAAAAATATTATTCGTGGAACCATTTTTAACATTATATGAATTTTTCATAATTTTTTATCATTTATTTTCATGATAAAACTATCATTGGATAAATGATTAAAGTGATTAGATTTTTAATAAAAAATGATAGTTATTTGATGTGGAGGTTCTGCCCAGTTCTACTATAAAATAATTATGAGCAATCCTGATTAGTTAATTTTATTATTTTTTTAATTCCTTTTCTTTAACTATTCTGGCTACCAAATAAGAACATCTTTCAGTAATTTTACTTGGTTCAAGTTATTTTAACAGACTTTTGCTAAAATTTTGCTATTTATCTTTCGCACTTTAACTTGTTATTAAAATTAATTTTGATTAAGTAATTAATTAAAATGAAAAGATTTTATAAGATTACTATTTATTAAAATAATTTATTCAGAAGAAAAAATCTAAACAAATTCTTGTACTCCCTTAGCAAGGAATATAAAAACGTTCTAATAACAACCATAAGTTTACGAAAGAATAATGATTTATAAAATTTTACGAAACATTAGTAACAATGTTTGTAATAAAATTATTTTATATTAAACTCCTCTCTATTTAATCTACAATCTTTTTAGAAAATATTTACAAATTTACAATTTTTTTATTGGAGTCTAATAAGTTTACAAATGCTTATCACTGAATATAATCCAAAGGTTGAAATAAATTAGTTGATAACTAAAAAATACTTGAATTATTAGGTTGGAATTTGTTAGATTTTTCCTTGTCAAAGGACGGAAAAATATATGAAATAAAAAATTCTGGTTTCTTTTGTTTTTTTATCTTAAGACTGATAAAATATCCACCTCAGTTTCTTAAATGTGACATTATTAATTTGCTTGTATTATTTAAAAATTTATAACAAATTAGACATTTATTAAATGCTTCAAAAAATTTAGTTTCGATTGTTGGCTTTGCTATCAACATGAATATAATTTTTAAAATAGTTATTCAAATTATATTTCTGATTGGACTAAAAAGGAAAATGCATTTAGAAAAGATACTAACTATTAAGATATACTATTTTCAGAAAAGAATTTTTGAAAATAATCAGATCAAATTAAAGCTTATAAGAAAGCAAATTTGCTAGTATAAGAAATCTTAGTATATAAACGAGAGGAAAATTAAATGAAAATACTTTTTTTTTCATTACACAGACCAGAAACCCCCTCCTCAATTTTTTTGTATAAATTTAAGTTTATCGGAATCAATACTTTCCTTGAAGAAAAATCCTATTTCTTATTTCCCTTTTCTAGCTTTCTATTGATCTTAAATGTTTTCCAATATCAAATTAAGCATATCGAATATACCAATTTTAAACTATTGCATAAACAGAACATACTATGATAAATAAATAATTAATTATTTTTCATTCATTTTGCTATAGTCATTGATAAATATTAGAAAATTAAAATAAATTAGTTTCTTTTGAAATCTGTGGTTCAGAACTAGTATAAATGTTCTTAATGAGTAAATCTACTAAAAGCTTAACAGTTCAATTTTTAAAAATTTTCCGTTAATAATTAAAATCTAATTAAAAAATTTTAATAAGATACAATGGAAAGTGAACTAAAATTAGTCTAGTTGAAATTATAAGTTTTGAAGTAAAATTTAATTTTTTAATTGTTTAATCTATTTTAAAAAAGGAAAATAGCTTCTTCATAGACTCGCTTAAATTTAAGTCATACTTTATATTTGAATAAATTACTTCGGAAAAATTATAAAGTTACAGACAGTTTTTTATTAAAATCGCCTATTAATTGAATATGAAAATATAAATCAATAAATTCATTTAAAATTTTCAAATCCAACTTTAATTAATCAAGAAGGAAAATTTGGCGTGATCTTGATTTAGATTACCTAAGATTTGAAAAATTATTAAGAGTTTTTAATTTTATCAAGAATAAAATCATCATTTATGTCAATCATCATATTTGGAAAATTATTGTGAACAAGACAATACTTTTCTTTGAGAAAATCTAAATATATTAATTCTCTAAAATATTTATAAACCTTGGAAGGAAGTACACAGCATTCTCAGTTTGAATGTTTCAAGTTTTGTTTAGTAACTTAGCACTGTAAGAGTTCCATAAATGTTTAAATGTTTATGCATTTTTATCAGTTAATACTGAATATTAATAATTAGTCTGGAGAATTATAAATTAAATGTTGATTTTTTACTCAATATATTTAATTTATAGAGTCAAAATAATTTATTTTAAATAGACTTGCTATTTAACATTTGAATTGAAATTTGTAATATGTATTAGAGCATTTAAAATTATTCAATATATAAATTTAATATTTTAAGATTTTTATCCTATTTTGCCATAAATTTAATATATCTAATTTAAATTATTTTTTAAATTAATTTAGATATTCTACAATAATAAATTTAAAAGTTATTAATATCTTTTTATTTTTGATTACTTTATTTGAACTTACATCTATTTTCATTTTATAAGTTAAAAATTTATTAAAAAATTATAATTGAAAATGCACATATCAGATAATTTCATTAACATTGAGCAATAAACTCCAATCTATTCTAATAGAATAAATTTAGTGTTGGAAAGCTATTTTCTTAAAAAATCTATATTTAAATTACAACTTAAATAATAAACATTCAAAACCCCAAAACCCCTTAATGAGGTTTATAAGTGCTTTGATTTGTAGGGAATTTGTTAGGGGTTGGGGTTATTAATAGGTTTTAATGTGAAATTTATAGTAAATTTATTTAATTTAATCACTCAAAATGCACTTTAGGATCATGTGGTAGAGGTCTGAAGTTTATCTTACTTAACCACAACTCTATCTGCTCTATTGATATGTCTGATCTTGAGTTTGGTTTTATTATTATTGACTCTGCCATTTGTTTCATTGATTGAGATACTCTTGTTCTGTCAATAAATTGCTTTATTCTTTGTTTAGCATCCTTCTCACACCTTGTAGAGTAGTAATCGTTGCGAGGCATATCGCACTCTATAATTATTGCTGCTAAAGCCCACACATCCCACTAAAAGTCACCATCTCTCCAGTCTTCTCTTTCTGGATAGTACCCTTGAGTTCCCATTACAGTTCCAAGCCTTGATACTTCCACTCTTTAGGCTCTATTGAAATCGATTATTGCTACTCTTACTGGTGAGAAGTTTATCATTATATTTTCTGGCTTCAAATCTCTGTGAACAAACCCTAACTTGTGAAGCTCTTTTATACCTTGTATGGTCTGAGTTGCTATTTATCCAAGCTACTTATGATTCCTTTGATCTGTAATGAAATCCCTTAGGGTCATTTCATAGAGTGGGAGTCTGAAAGCAACATGATCCTTGGCAAGGAGAACAGCATCTAACTTTATTAAGTAGCTACACTCTTTGAACTTTGCTTGAGTGAGTACTTGATACTCATTTGTAAACTCCATCTAGTATTTGTCATCACCTAAGAGATAGTTGAAGGGATACACCTTGTATGCAAACTGATGATCATTCATAACTTTCTTATCAAAGGAGTCTTATAATATAAGGTAGCTTTAAAGTGAAGTGTCTAGGTCAATTTAGGCAAGAACAGGAATCTTTTTATATTGAATTTTAATCATGATCTTTGTGATTTCGGATGCTAGTAGGTTGCGTGATTTCCTCACATATTCTAATTCACTAGCTTGTTCAAGCTCTACAAGTTTCGAAGATTCTCTTGCTTTTCTTTTGTTTAGTAGCTTCAATTCATCTTCATGCTTTTCAATCTCTAAATCTTTCTTGTGAGCTTTTAAGAGATGCTTCCTTAAATCTCTTGTATGAGCATACTGCTTATGGCACTCGAAGCATTCATACTTTCCGTCGATTTTATCGTGCTTTAAGTACACAGTTGGCTTGGCTTCTCTATGCTCTTTCATATGCCTATACCAACTAGACTTATGAGCGAAGTCTCTCTCACACTTCTCACAAAAGTATACTTCTTCTTCTTCTTCAGTTTGTATAGGCATTTCACTAATACCTTTCTCCTCCTCTCTGTCTCCCACGCACTTGTTTGCCTTTTATTTTCTATTATTAATTTCTATTTTAATAACAGAGACCTCAAGTGATAGCTCAGGTAGTTCCTTATGAGAGTTCATCTCACAGCTATCACACTTTTTATTGCTGCCAAAGGTAAGTCTCATTTAGTTTGATGGAAGTGCTGTTGTTTTTCTTAAAATGTTAGCGCTCATATTTAAATTTGAATTTAAAATTATAAAACTGCCTCTATAACTGAGAGCTTATATGAGAGCTTTGCAAGCCTACAAGTTTCAAGGGAAGTTTTTAGAGTATTATAGAAGAAATATGAGTGCTAAGAGACGATCAAGCTCTAAATCTGGGTGATAAAGTAACCATTTTTACTATCAATAATAAGTTGATTATAGTACGTACCGATTTAGGAGGTGCACCTAATTAAGTACGTACTGCTTTAGGAGGTATTTTGTGATTTTATGATTAAATTAGGGTGCTCCTAATTAAGTACTAGCTTTAATTAATGCTCCTAATTAAGTACTAGCATTTTAGGAGCTGCTCCTAATTAAGTACGTACCAATTTAAATTTAAAAATATGGAACTATAACAGTAGAAATTGATATCAATCTCTCAAGTTTGAAACCAGTTCTCAAAACCTTCTCCATATCCTTCTTAGAGGTTGACCTCCTATAGGATGCCCATATTTAATAGTAAGTTTTACAGAGGTAAATAATTGAAATCAATAAACTTAAATTTGAATATCATTTCTTAGATCTGTAAACAAGATGGAGTCAATGAATGATGCAATGAAAAGAGTGCAAGCACAAGAATTGATTCAAAGATTTAGAAGCAAGGAGGATTTGCATCGCTACCTGGTGCAGCAAGGTAATGAACTCATAGTAGCTAATCTTGATTATGTAGTTGGTTTGTTCCTGCCAACGATGGAAGGTACTAAAATTTCATTTTAAGAGCGATACTCTGCGAAGAGAAGAAAGCATTGAAAACTTAAGATGTAAAGTTTGCAGAGATTCCAAACTATCCAGAAATCTCAGTGACTAACTTATATGATGATGCTATGAATGACCCAGAGGTTTCGCTGTACCTGCCTACTAAGAAGCAGTTGTCAAATAAACTACCTGAAAGAAACTATTTCTTTGGTATACTTGCAACAATTAAAGGTGATTACTTGAAAGAAATTATTCAAGAATCTCATAAGAAAAGGTACAGCATCTCTTCAGAAGATAAAGACAAACAAGGGATCAAGATAAGTGAGAGCTGGCTATCAGAGCTGCAGAAGCACCCTTATATTTCAAGTAAGATTTGTAGCTTAACTCTTTAGAAAAAATCTGGTACTGGCATCTTCTTGATGAAGGAATAGAGCAAGCTTCATAGAGGGCGAAAGTCGCAGACAAAGTATGAAGTTAGCAAGAGACTTTATTCAAATATTTAGCCTCCAGAGTCAATGAATATAGATGCAGGAGCTGGCAGCAAGAGAAGAAACTTAGGAGGAGGAGGAAGCAAGAAATAGAAGAAAAGAAAGAGAAGCCAGCTCCCTCTAAAGAATTTTAAATGTGACTTATATATTCATTAACTTAACTACAAAACTTATTTATATACATTCACTCTCCCTTCTTTAGCACACTTTTAAGCCAACAAATTATCTACTCTCTTCGCTGAGCTTTTAATAAAGTCTACTGTATCGATAGGTAGGTCATGCATCAAGTGGTAGAGCAGCAGTTTCTTGTAATGGCCTTTTAATATACCCCAGTAGAACTCAATTCCATTAAACTATGGACTGTAAGGTACGTTGAACACTGGCGTTATTCTAAGTTGTTCATAACTCTTCCTTGTTTCTTTAGTCTTATGAACAGAAAGATTATCAACAAACAGTATAATCTCTTATTCAGGGTACTTCTCTCTCAGCTGTTCTAAGAACTTTATATACTGCTCTGTCTTAATAGAGCGAGGATGAATAACATAAGTTTCTAAACCAGCATCCTCGCTAATACCTCCAAGAATTGCCATTGTTTATACCTTGACTTTCTAGTCATATACTTCTATATTACTATGCCTCTTATACCAAGACTTCTAGATGAAAGTGTTGAAGGTAAACACAGCCTCGTCAGCATGAATAAACTTAATATTATTCTATTAGGCTCTCTGCATTTAATTATAAATATAATTTAGGTTATGGTTGTAAAATGGCAGAGTGAAATCAATCACTCTCTTGATACGATTCACACCTTTGTAAGAGATACCATTTCGTTTATAAATGTTAGCAACAGACGATGCAGAGATCTTCAACTCAGGGAACTGGCAGTGAAACATAATAGCTCGTTGGTCAAGAGAGAAGTGAGCCCAATACTTCAAAGTTTTTTCATTAATAAGATAGTCAATATGCTTCTATTGAAACTTTGACTTCCTCTAAGGCATTGAATTCAGCTATTATTGCTTTAGTTATACAGCTATAAGGCAGTGGGAGCGAACATTTGATAAAGTTCACTTTAAGAGCAGTGAAATAGACTAGAGTTGGAATTGGTTTGATTTAATAACTGTATTTATCTCACCCCTCTTGATCAGTTTAAATACTAAATCTATATACTCTTCATCATAAATAGACCCCAAAAGCTTGCTATTTTTGTCTCGCATTTAATTAATAACCCCAACCCCTAACAAATTCCCTACAAATCAAAGCACTTATAAACCTCATTAAGGGGTTTTGGGGTTTTTATTGTTAAGGGGCTGAAATAGATAGGAGATTAATTATTTATATTTTCTCACTAAAAATACAAACGTTTCTTACTAAAAAATAAATAAAATAATAGGAAAATTTTTTCTTAAAAAAAAATAATGAAATTTAGATAGTTATTAGCATATGAAGAATTAAACAATATTAAAATCCAAATCAATAGGTATTTTTGATTTTTATTAATAAATATATATTCAATTAGATATTACATTCCTCTAAAACATATAAACTCACAAATTTTAAAAATAATACATTTGCTACTCTCAATGTTGAATAAAATTTCAATCACTTAAAAAATAATTACGAATTATTAATATAAAATATTTTCTATTTAGAACACTTAATGAGTGATATTCTTGATATTTTTGGTATTTAATTATAATATAAGAAATAATATGAATATAGAGTTTTTATCTTAATCGTTGATGTATTTTACTATCATTTTAGAAAAAGTTATTAGTTGAAAACAGTATTTGTTTTTTAAAACAAAAAATGACATAAACTTATAAATTATTTGAACAAATTATATTAAAATTTATTAAAATCTTATTTTTATATTTTTAAAAAAAAAATTTTTAAATTTAAACTATTCAAATGAATTTGTTTTTAACAAATGAGTAAAAATATTTATATCGATGCAAAGTTGAGGTTATATTATAAATATCATTATTATTAAATTTAAGACTTAGTTTATATAGTGATTACTTAAATCAGCCCATCTTCGATATTAGTGCTCTTTTCAAATATGATACATTATACAAATCTAGAGTTATAATTGACTTTAATTTTCCAAGATTACTTAAATCATCGGAATTATTGTTGCTAATTCTTTATGAATTAACGATCGATGTGTCTTTCACAATATCTTAACGAGCATTATTTTCTTAAATTTATACTTTAAATTCTATGTTATTGCAAAAAAGTCTAAAAGCATTTTTTAATTGATTAAATTGAAAGCTTACACTTGCAGATACATCTTATAATTATTAAAAATTAATAACTTTTGTGTTTTTAATGCTTTCCAGGAATCTTGTTATAAAGATTAGTGAATCATAGTAATTATTAAGCTAAAGGTTTTAATGAAAATGTTAAAAGCAATAATTCTCTAAGTTCCTGTAAATTTCTTGAGTAAAGCAAAGATTAGGTATAAGTTAGAATAATCGGGGGGGGGGGCATATCTGAACCAAAGAAATAAAATTTGAATGCAAGATAATTTTTAATAGTTTCAAAGAGTTGGCGTACCTGCTCTGGGTCATATGAAGGTCTTAGAACACGAAGAAATTATTTTCAAGTACGAGAGATATCTCCTCAGTATTGAAAACAATTAAACAGAGCTTCAGATTTATCATTAAATTACATATATTATTTTTATTTTTTCAATATTTTTTTCTCAATTTATACAATTTTAAACTGTATAACATATAATATTATCAAAATAGTTATTCTAAATTATAAATGTAATATTCAAGGATATTTTTTTATATGTGTAAGTAACTTATTAACAAGAATTTGAGTAAGTTATACAGTTTAAAATTGTATAAATTGAGAAAAAAATATTGAAAAAATAAAAATAATATATGTAATTTAATGATAAATCTGAAGCTCTGTTTAATTGTTTTCAATACTGAGGAGATATCTCTCGTACTTGAAAATAATTTCTTCGTGTTCTAAGACCTTCATATGACCCAGAGCAGGTACGCCAACTCTTTGAAACTATTAAAAATTATCTTGCATTCAAATTTTATTTCTTTGGTTCAGATATGGCCCCCCCCCCGAATAATCTATATCAAACTTTATTTTATACTTTGTCATTGTTTCCTTTTATTCATTTATATATGTATTTTTAACTTCATTGGTTAGTGTTTCTAACTTCTCAAACATTGGAGAAAATGTTTAATTATACTTTAAGATTAAGTATACACAATTAAACTAAAACTTAAATATGGATAAGATGCACAATATTTGAGGTTTATTTTCTTAATATGTTTTAAATTGCATGCGATGTGCCATGAAAATAGTAGAATAATGTTTAGTAAGTTTAAGACTATTTAAGAATTAAAGAAATATTTATTTACTCATTTCCAATGCTCGTGAATTGATTCATATTGCAGTAAATAAACTTTTAGATAGTCATTAATTAATTTTACAATTTATAATAAAATTAACTAATAGTTAGTGATGAAAGATTCATATCTTATGCTATATTTTCAATTCTATAAATGTGTAAGATCAATCAATTTATTAATATAAATAATTATACCTTAAAATCTTTTTTAATTTTTATTGACGATCTATCTGTAAGAGACATCAAATTTTTGTTTTAAACTTTACTGTTTAATGCTCTTTATAATTTTCTGAAAAGTAGAGATTTAGACAGAAAGATATTCCTCGAGCTTTTCGTTTTAATTTATAATAATCATATTATAATATAATTAAATTTCATTTTATTTATCTGCAAAACTTATTTTTATAGTTTGTGCATATTAAAATCAAATAAAACTAAAAGATTGAAATTTTATACAATATTAACAATTTATATGATAATTAAATTTTTGCATTAACTTTCTTCTCTTAGCATACTTCATATTATCTATATTTTAGAGATCCTTCTTTATAGTTTTGTTATGACAAATCAAGTAGAATCTCTAAAATTTCAATTAGATAAATAAGGTTTAATTTGCGTTTATTCTAATCTCTTAATAAAAATATAAATTAAGAGTATTAGTTAGATTATTATTATGAAGGGGAAAAAATAAATTTCTAATATAATTATAAACATAGATGATTATAAAAACCCTTATTATGCAGATAATTACTAAATAAAACTTTAGTATTTTAAATTTAATTAATTGCATTTTTACGAAATTATATCAATTGAACATTATTTATATATTTATTTTCAAATAACTTTAGATTCTGATATTTTAAAAATGTTCATAAAAATACAAAATGCAATACATTTACCTAGTCCAGATTTTGAAGAAACTATAACTGTCCTTATTGCTCTCTTTTGAAATTACAATCAATTGTTATTTTTAATTTTTGATTTTTGTTCTTAATATACCCGAGTTTATTTAAGAAAAATGTATTTTCTAAATATATAAGAAATTTTAAGCAAAGATGATGTTTATATTAAAGAAACACATAAAGGTAATATGAGGCAATATAGTTAATTAAGAGTACATTTTATTTCAATAATAATAATTAAAGGAATTTATGATTAGTTATTAATATTAAGTAATATTTATCTTGATTATTATTGAACATTTAATTTAAGTATTAATTTGCAATTCCTAAAATTTATATTTATAAATTTATAATACAAACAATTAGAACGCACTATCTTTCTAAGATAAAATAAATTATCAAAATTATCATTTATTAGATAATTAGTATATGAAACATCTAGAATTTTCAGTGTCTCTTAAATTATGATTAAATTTCAATCTCTTTAAGTTCTAACCAATAAATTTTAACAGTAATAGTAGTGGATATTTATGGAGTACCTTGCTATACACGTGTTATTTACAATAGTTTTGAGTTACTCACTATAATTTTACTATAATCATCATTTTCATAACGCAACTTAAACAATAAATATATATACTCACTTGTCATAAACTGACTCAGAACTTAGCATAGACTCACTTAAATTACTAATATTTAAACTATAAACCTTAATTAAGAATGCCTTGATAGTCTAATTTTGTTAAAAAACCTTATTAAAGGGTTTTGGGGGTTTTTTTAATTACTAAAAAACAAACTAAAAATAAAAATATTGCTGATTCATTAATTTATTTATTTTTATATTAAATTTATTAAGCATTATTCAATTTAATTTAATTTATGGAATATTTTTCCATTTAAATCTATATCAAGAATTAAAGCATATAAATTATTAACAATCCCAAATAATATTAAATCATTCAATTTTCAAGTTCTATTTGTAAGCATATACATAAACTATTTCTTGGTTCTAAGTCTTTTCATATCTTACACACAAATCGCCATCTTAATTTTCACTATCTGCCTATAATTCTTCATTGACTATAGTTGATTCTTGAAATAATTTCTCAATATCAATAAATTTATTAAAATATTAAAAATCAGTGATGCCCATATCTCTCACTTTACTATGAGTTTATTTATAAATATATATTAATGAAAATTAATTTTCATAATTTGTAATATTTTACAAGAAATCTTTAGGATGTTAGCTTTTGAGCAAGATTCTACAATTTAGAAGAATAAGACTTTAGATAATTATCCTTAAGTGCAATAAATTACTGCTGATTCAAGCTTATCAAATATTTACATTTATCTCATTCCAAAAGACTTAAACATATCATACTGATCAGATTAATTTCTAATTTTTAAAAATTTTAGATTTGGGAACACAAAATTTATATATTTAAAATTGAAGTTTTTTATTAAAAGTTATGTCAAGAATTAAAAAAGAATTATCAATCTCAATATGAGTTATACTACTCAATTAAAATCTTAAATTAAATTATTTTTATATATATTTATAAGGATCAATTGTTTAACTGCTTGGAAAAAGAATGTAGATTTAACTAAAATCAATTTATTTATTCTGTCAAAAGTATAATTCTTGTTCAGAGCATCCATTTAATTTAAAATTAATTAGAAAGTGTAATTGTCAAGAAAGGAGGCAAATAATTTTCAAGATTTCATAGCAATTTTTAAACCAATTTAAGATATTTTAAAAAACTTGCTATGTTAATTTATTGGGGGCTAGTGAGTGAAGCTTAATCTGATTACACTTATCGAATGGCTGTAGCATTACTGATTTCTTTGCAAAAAACGAGCTTGCCTGGCATTCACTTAGGTTGCTTCCAGCTAAAGTTTTTAAATCCTACAAGAAACAAAGTAAGTCTTTATAGAATTTTACAGAAAATTAAATGTAAGTATTAAATAATAAAATAAGGAGGAGGTCAACTTCTTCTAGAAGTTGAAGGCACCTCAAAAATTCTTTTTGGATTTAACTTAATTCTTAATAGAACTTACTTTTTTAAACGCAAGCAACATTAATGATTATAAAACTAACTTGATAAAGAGAGTAGGAGGGGTGTGCTTAACCTTTCAATAAGATTTTTACCTTCAAAAATTTCGTTTCTGAATCTACTAAAACAAAAGAAAAGAATTGTATACTCAGCAGATGTAAAATAGGAGAAATTTTTTGGTACTCAAATTTAATAGAAAATGACAGACTTTATCTGTATTTCAATGATATTAGGTTATTATTTTAGTCTCTGTTCAAAATTTTAGAATAAAGCAAAGTGAGAATTGAGAAGAATTTTTAACTAATTTTATGACTTTACTATTTAGATTCGATCTAATTGCTCACAACAATTTTACATTGGTTTGATTTAGTATTGAATATGAATATGGAAGCGTAAAATAACTGATTTTAATTATAAATAACCAAATCCATATGATTTTGTTAGAATAAAACCCTTGAGTTTTTGAAGTGAAGAGTACATACATTATATAAGTAATCGTAATCTAATTTCGAAAATTGAGAGCATCTCGAAATAATGAAGAATGGGGAGCTATCAATTATTTCATATAATTATTTCAAATTCATAACTATATGTTTTAATGTTTATGATAAATTTAGCTAAAATTAATAAAAATTTTATTGATATTATTCATATAAATAAAATGAATTTATAATATTTCATATAAAAGATATTTTAGATAATTTACTTTCTTAATAAGTTAAAACAATTTAATTAATGCTTTTTTAAATCATATAATTTATTATTTTAGAGAAGAATTTATTACTTACCATGTTTATTTAAATAGAATTTCATAAATCACATATATTAAACTATAATATTAAAATGAAAATATTTTAATTTTTATTATATATTAAGAAATATAATATTTAAATTATTGTATGAGCAAATCTAAAGTACAAGCGATTTATTTGCATATAAAACTCAATTGCCTTCTGCATAAATCAATTTAAATAATAAATTGATGTTTTTAAATTTAATTTAGGTTTATCACAGTCTATCATTTCCTGAATAAAAAATCCAATTTTCTACACTCTAAATCTCCCATTTTTAACATTTTGAACTTTATTTTCATCTTAAATTTAATCCTTTACCAAATTGAGTATAGCGAATAAACTAAATTTGAATTATTGTAGTGAAATAATTAATTAGGGAAATATAATAATTAAAATTATTTATAATTATTTATTTTTGTCACATGTTTTAATTTATGGTAAATAAGTTTTCAAATAATAGATTTCTATGTGATATACAAAATGTACTATATTTAACTGAAAATATTTCATTTAAAACCATTAATTTCTTCAGTAGATTTATTGAGTTTTTTTTTTAAAATGGCTATAATATAATCACTTTTAGAGGTTTAATTAAGACACCTTTCAAAATATTTTCATGAATAAAATACCTAATTCTCTGATACATAAATTTAATGCACTTGTTCTTAAAATTATCTTGCTTTCCATTAAAATGCTTATAAAGAGTGATATAGAATCACGAGATATATTTAAAATATTGCTATAGTTTTGTTATTTTTAATACTTTACATAAATTCTTATAAAAGTCCCCATATTTCTATTATTTTACGATTAAAATTGTCTAGTTGAAATGGTTCTCAAACTAACTTCTAATTCAGAAAACTTTATCTTTTTTTTAATTAAAAAACTTAGAGTTTAATCTGATCATAAGTACAATTATGATTCATAATTTATCATTAAATTAAAATATTTATGAGTGTATTTATAATACAAACATTTTAATTTTAGATTTCCAAACAAATTGTTATTGATCAAGATAGAAATGATGGCGCAATCTTGAAAAAAATTACTTTTGATTTGAAAAAATACTACGAATTTTTAATTTTGTCCAAAAGCTAGTCATCATTTAAATCAACTACAATGTTTGGATAATGGCTGTGAACAAGACTATACTTTGATTTGAGAAAATCTAATAATAAGTTAATAAATATATTGTTAAATCTTTAAAGGAAGTACATAACATTCTCAGTTAAAATGTTTCAAATTTTGTTTAGTAACTTAGCACTGTGAGAGTTCCGTAAATGTTTACCTTTTTCTACATTTTTATCAGTTATTATTGTATTTTTCAAACAATTTAGAAAACATTTGTATGAATTTATGTAATCAACAATTTTTCTATCAATAAAATTTGGTAAAATATTAATATATATATACTTAATAAAATTAACTGAAAATTTTCTTTACTTCATTTAAAACAGTCTAAAGGATTAGTGTATTTTATTGATCTTCATAATGTATTAATTAATAATCATATTGTTATTTAATTTCTACCATCTCCTAAGTAGCATGATCCTTATATAAATCGAATTAATTAATAAAATATTTTTATGTTAAAATGTAAACTCAACAATATTATAATGAAAGAATTTCTAATATATTTGTTTTATTATTATTTAAATTTCCTTATTTTCATACAATTATTTGCAACTTATTTGAAGATTAAAATTTAATAAAATGAGATAAAGCTTCAACATATATTTTTCTTTAATTTTTATTAATTAATGTTTTCTAAACTTTGATTAAACAATGATAAAGTTATAGTTTTATTATTTTCAAAGAAAATTATTGCTTTGAAATTAGAGAATTATTATGTGTTGACATTATTTAAGATGAAATATATCCGCTTTTATATTTTAATTTAGTAGTATAGGTAATCATACTTGATGAAATATGATTTATATACTTTTTCTTTTAAATTAGTTAGATTCTCTCCATAATAAATTATAATAATCTTTATATACATTTTCAATCATGAATTTTTGAATTAAAAATGAAAATTTAATTAATAAAAAAACAGCATAGATAATATGATTTTTCAAAATTATACTAAAATGGATAATAATCTACTTAAGAAGCAAATATTCTGGCATTATATTTAAAAAGTAAGAAATATCTTATCATACAAACTTATCCTAAATTTGCTCTATTTTATCAATTTATTGAAATTGCATACTTTGTTTTAAGTTTTTCTTATTTTTATAACTTTTATCATGATGCTAATGAGCGCAATCAAAACCCCAAAACCCCTTAGTGAGGTTTATAAGTGCTTTGATTTGTAGGGTATAGTTGGGGTCTTATTGGGGTTAGTAGATAAAATGCAGGTTTTATATGAATTTAATGAATATTTAATGATTATTAGTGTGCTTAACTCAAACAAATTTTATCTGCTTGTCTTTGTGATACCTCTTGAATCTCGATGTCTTTAGTTGTTCTAGAATGTCATCTAATGATTATCTTGGATATGCTGGAGCTTTAACTATGACCATCTCAACTATCTTCTTAATTTTATCGCAGATTTCTTCTTATTTTATATGTTTAGCTGCTAAACTTATTGATTATTTCTCGTGCTTTGTTCCAAAGTATGACATACTTCCATATCGCTCTCTAATATGATAGCAGCAACTGCCCATACATCCCACTAAACTGAGCCAATAGTCCATTTCTCTCTAATTGGGAAGTATCCAGGAGTACCAAGAACTTTTGCCAAAGTAACTATCTCTTATCTTAAGGCTCTATTGAAATCGATAACTACGACTTCTAAAGGGCAGAGGTTAAGCATAATATTTTCAGGCTTCAAATCTCTATGAACATATCCAAGTTCATGCAACTCCTTGACACCCTTAATCATATCTGTAAGAGTATCATTTAAGTCATCAGGATATCTATTATGATATAGATAGTCTCTTAAAGTCATTTCAAATTTCTTGAGCCTTAGTGCGATGAAACCATAGCTTAATATAACACCATTTAACTTAAGCAAGTTCTTGCAATCTCTTCTTTAAGCCTCTCTAAGAATCATATATTCGTTAGCAAACTCATTTTAATACTGCTCATTTTTTATGAGATAGCTGAAAGGGTATACCTTGTATGCATACTCATCAACTACTATAAGCTTTGCCTTGTTAGGCACACTTATGTGCAAGTAATTTTAAATGCAGCTACTAAGTTCAATTGCATTTAATGCAGGAATACTCATTGCTTTCGCTTGGAAGCATGCTAAAACAGTATGATCTGCAGGCTAGTTCATTGATTCAAAGCGACACTGTCTCTTGAGCTTCTCCTGTAGGTCTCTTTAAGACTCAAAAATTTTTGATTTTCTTTTAGCAGGTACAAGTTATTAAGTCTCCTAATCTTAAATCAAGAATTCGCTAAGATGATGTTTTTGCATATGCTTCTTAAACTTTGCTGAGTGAGTGTAAGACTTCATGCATGTTGTGCACCTATATCTACCATCTATTTTATCATGCTTAATATAGATCTTGGCCTTGCCAGAGTGTACCTCTTTAATGTGCCTCTTCAAGCTAGACTCAGTTGAGAAGAAGTTTTAGCAGTCTTCACATTAAAATGTTTTAATTTTTTCTATTGGTTGCTGTTCCTTATCTTCCTCAACCAATTCAACTTATGTTTAAACTCCCATCTCAGCACTCTACTTCTTGTTTTAAACTTAAATTTTAAAGACCTCAGCTTCAAACTCTAGAGCTCTTAGCTCTACCTCCTTTTCAATATAAATTACTTCTGGTTTCTTGGAGGAGCCAAAGTTGAGCAATGATTAACCTGTTCCAAGAGAAACTGCCTTACGATTTAAGTTAGCCGCCATGTTTAAATTCAAATTTAAATTTCTATTATTAATAAGTAAAAACCTCACTGGCTATATTAACTTTGTATAGGAGCTGGCACTGCAACAACAATGGTTGATTCTTAGGTGTTAGACATCATATTTATACTTAGTTTATAACTATAAATTTTCTAATTTTATGCTTAATATTTTTAATTTTGGTACCAACTGAGAATAAATTCAGGTTGGTACTGGTACCAATTAGGTTTTGAACCATTTTGGAACTTTTCCATTAAAACCTCATTAGTTTAAAACTAGGTACTAATTAAGTTTTGGTACTATTAAATTGGTACCAATTAAAATAAAACGGAATTAGTACCAGTACTAATTAAATTTAAACAAATTTAGTACTAATTTAATGGAACTAAATTGATAAAAATGGAGCTCAATCTCTGCAGTTTGTTACAGCTTCTGCAAACTTTCTCCACGTATCTTTGCAGGTGACCTCCTATAAGATGCCCATATTTAATAGTAAGATTTTAAACAATAAGATCCAGAAGTCTATAAGTTATAATTTGAAATTCATTAATAGGAAGATGGACAAAGATGGAATTACTCAATGATCAAATGAAAAGAGTCGAGGCTCAAGAAATGATATCAAGATTCAAGAAGTAAGGAAGATCTCTATCGATACCTAACTTTACATGGTAAGATAACTTGATGACTATTAACATATTATACAGTTGGTTTATTCCTTCCAACGATGGAAGGTACCAAAATTTCATTCTTGAAAGCAATACTTTGTGAGGAGAAGAAAGCTTTTAAAAATAAAGAGATTAAACTAATCGAAATTCGCAACTACCCTGAGATTTCAGTCACTAATCTTTATGAGGATGCCATGTAAGATGAGGAAGTGGTAGTTTACCTTCCTACCAAGAAACAATTCTCTAATAAACTCCCAGAGAGGAACTTTTTCTTTGGTGTTCTTGGTACAATAAAAGAGGATTATCTCAGAGAAATTATTGAAGAAGCACATAAGAAACGATATTCTATTTCTCCTGAAGACTAGAAGAAGCAAGGCATTCTTATAAGCTCAGCTTGGCTAGAGGAACTTAAGAAGCATCCTTATCTTTCAAGTAAGCTTTGACATATAACTTTGTAGGAAAATCTGGCACTGGTATATATCTTATGAAAGAGCATGCTAAGGTTCATAGAGAGAGAAAGTCACAGAAATTTCATGAAGTGAGCAAGAGACTTTATAAAGATGTTTAAAAGCCAGATGAAATGAACATAGATGCAGGAGCTGGCACAAAGAGAAGAAATATGGGCCCAAGCAAGCCATAAGAAGAGGAGAAGAAAGAGAAGCCAAACCATTTATGGGCCAGTTTAATATGTGAATATATTCATTCGTTTAAATCTAAAACTTATTTATAAACATTCATTCTTCCCTCTCTCGCACAAATTGTTGTCTTATCTACGCTCACTCTCTTACAGCTGCTTTGAATTAAGTCTACTGTATCGATGGGCAAGTCATGCATAAGATGATACAGCAGAAGCTTCTTGTAGTGAGTCTTGATTTAACTCCAGTAGAATTCAATTCCATTAAATTATGGGCTATAAGGAACATTGTATACAGGAGTTATGTTTAGCTCTTCATAGGCTTTCTTAGACTCTTTAGTCTTATGAACTGAGAGGTTATCAACAAACAGGATGATCTCTTGGTTACTATACTTATCTCTTTGAGCTTATGTAGGAACTCTATATACTACTCTCGCTTAATAGAGTGAGGATGAATAACATAACTTTCTAAGCCAGAGTCTTCACTTATACCAGCTAAAATTGCATGGGTGACTACCTTCACTTTTTAATCATAGACTTCTATATTATCATACTTCTTATACCAAGACTTTTTAATAAAGGTGTTGAAGGTGAATACAGCTTCATCAGCGTGTATGAACTTGATTTTATTAGTAATAGCTCTCTGCATTTAATCATATATATAGTTTAAATTATTACTATAAAATGGCACTGTAAATCAATTACTCTCTTCACTCTGTTGACAGTCTTTAAAGTAATACCCTTTCTTCTATAAATATTGGCTATAGTCTAAGGAGAGATACGCATGTCGGGAAACCTGCGATGAAACATCACAGCTCGTTAGTCTAATAAGTGTGCCCAATACTTCAAAGTCTTCGAGTCGCAGAGGAAGTCAATATGAGCCTGAGAAAACTTTTATCTTCTTGCAGGATGCACTCAACAACCAGAATTAAAATGCTAAACAGCTAGCAAGCAGTGATACCTAACAGTTGAGGCAATCTTGCGTAATAACTTTACTATAGCTGCATAATTTAGTACAGGTTTGGCTTAGTCTATATTAATACACGTACCATACCTAAGCTTAAGCAGTAAATCTAAATATTACTCATCATAAATCGACCCTAAATTTCGCTAATTTCTATTTCTCATTTTGTAAATTGGCCTAATTTATCTACTAACCCCAATAAGACCCCAACTATACCCCCAATAAGACCCCAACTATACCCTACAAATCAAAGCACTTATAAACCTCACTAAAGGGTTTTGGGGTTTTGAGTGTTATTCTATAAGTGTTAGGTTGATCCCAATTTAGATAATCTTTATTAATTCTTACTTTTATATGTTTTTTATATTGCCTTCTTTACTACACCATAATTTTTTATTTGTAATAATTTCCATATTATAATATAGTACTTAGTATATTTCTTATGAAGTATTGACGAATAACTTTTCACTTATAGATTTTTACAGTGAAAATTCTCAATTTAGTGAAATTCTGAGGAGTATGAGTAGATGAACAAATTTGCTAAGTCTTATTTTAGTCATAACTGCATTACTTTGAATGAATAGTAATTAACCCAGAAAGTAATTTTGCCATTGAGGTAGTTAATCTCTTAAATTTATGATAATGAATTAATGTTTTTCTTGCACATCAATTATTTAGTTTAATTTTATATCATTCATACAATTCATACTATTAGCAAATGTTAAGCCATATTCATTAAATTTTTTACCCTACTTGAGAGTACTTAAATTTTTTAATATGTTCATGACCAATGCTTCTAATCCACTTTCAAATGCTTAAAAATGATCTCGTCAATAAAAAACATAATTTATTCAGTAATGAATAAACTGAAGCTTTTTTTCCTAAAAAATTCTTCCCTTTTAAATTTCATTGCTTAAAAGTATCATCTGATAGATTTTATTTTCAATTTGTATTTAATTTAAAGCTTTTCTTGCATTCATTAATTTATAAATGGGTTGATATAGCTTCTGAAGTCAGTTCATGAAATAAGTAAGCCCTTGTATAGAAAAAATTTCCTATCAATTATTCAAGGGTTTTCTCATTACTTAGAAATTTAATATATTTTTGAGAAAAACCTTCCTTTTCTAATTATAGCTATGAGCCACACACATATTGAAACATTTCATAATTATTATGTATTGATTTTAAAATAAACTTTCAAAACTCTTTTGTGATAATTTGATTGATTTTTATTTTTTTATCAACAAAACCATCCTTTAAGAGTACATCAAATGCTTTGGTTGTTTTTATTTTATTTATTATGTTTATTTTTGCATTTTTCTTAATTAGTCTTTTAATTTAAACTAAATAAATTTTACACATGTTATTATAAATATTGAATCTTTTAAAATACCTTATTTATAAATATTAAATAATTATATCAGTGTTCTTAACTTTTAATTGTTCATTTAAATTTAAATAAACTTTAATATTTTCTTGTTTCAATAAAAATAAGTTAAAAGAATTTTGGATTAATATAAAAAATGTCTACATTATGGAAACAAATTGTGATTTCAATTGATTTAAATAAGAAAAAAGGTTGAAAAGTTCGCATGAAATTTTAATAAGTGTTAGATAGGTTATAAAAAGAATAATTTGAAAGTTTAAGGAGACTCTAAAAACTAATAATATAGTATAAAAATCTGCATTTTGTAAAAGAAATAGTGCTTCTAGTAGGAGAAACATGATTTAATTCGAAGGAACACAGTGTCGGTTATCAATCTTATTAAATAATTAATTTTCATTACTTATAAATGTCTACAGCGTGTCTTAAATATATATATCTAACTATTGGAATCTTTAACAGTCTAATATTATATACTCTATTACTTTTAATTGAAATATTAATGTATAAATTAAAAATATTTCAATTAAAGTATATTTTTTAATAATATTACAAATTGGTGTTTAATAAGCAAAAATATTTTTAATAATTAAATTTAATGAAAGCAGTATTAATTTATATATTAAATATACTCTAAAGAAATATATTTGCAAAATTAGTCAATACTTATAATACAAAAATAACTAATACATTTACTTATAATTTAACCATTGATCTTAATCGAAGATGAAAAATGCCATCAACTAAACTCAGGTCATTTTTATGAGCTAGAGTACGATGAAAATGATCAAACTAGAATTATAGATTAAAGACTTTGGAAAGAAAAGATTAACACTTTGATAGTAGTGCATATAAGTTGATAAATAAAACTAAAGGAATATTACTGTAAATTTAAAGAAGAGTAAGTAACTAATGGTAATGGTGGTGAAGACATTAGGTATTAGAATATATAATTGATATAATTATTAATTAGAAAAAATCTTTTCAACTAGATGTCCTCAGAAAAATGATTGGCTTTAAATAATTTAAAAATATTTTATTTAATATTGAATGACTGATTCTTACATTAATTTATCACTTAAATGGGATATTTACAAATGTTTGATTAAGTTAAATATAATAAGTTTTACTTCCCTTATTTGTAATAATTATATTCAATATTCTTCCTATTCATGAGGTTACTTTAAATTAAATACTGATATTATAAATAAGATAGATAGCTATAGAAATTTAATTAACAAACAAAAATAAAACTATTTATAAATAAAATATAATTAGTTTATATGATTATTGACAAAAAGGAAGAATAATTAGAAATAGAGACAAACATGATTATAATAATAAAAATTGTATTGATAATATAGTAAAGCAATCCTTAATTAAGGTGTATCTAATAAATAAAAGTAGTTATTCTATCATAATTTCAATTTTTCAAGAAAAAATACATTTTAAAAGAGATTACAAAGAAAAATAGGTTGTATATAGATGGACATTAATAGAATAAAAGGGGGGGGGTCTAAGTCGGTACCACTCAATTTTTGAAATCCTAAATTGGTACCATTTGAAAAAAAATTTTTTGACCCAAAATCCTATATCATTACCACATAAAAAAAATTTTTCTATTCAATAAAATAAATATTTATTTTAAAGTTAAATAAATTTATATATTATGAAAATTTTTTAACTTAATTATATAAAAAATTTTAATGTAACGTAAAAAAAAAGACAGAAGAAAACAAATAAGGTCAAGATGTTGAAATGTATGATGAAGATGAAATCAACAATGAAAATACAAGACTTAGAAATTTTAAAGGTACAAACTAAATTAAAAGTTTATGGTTTTAACTTAAAAGATATATTAAAAATATTTATGGTTCATTAAGCGATGAAAAATTGCATGACTTTTTAATGGAGGCTCTTTGGAGAAGACATGTCAAAATGAAAAAATAAAAACCAGATGAATCATTACTTTCAGTGCCTGCTAAAATCTTTTGCTCCAGTCAGTGCTAGTAGTCCTCCTCTGGTCTTCTGGCTATAGCTGGCTCATGAATCCTCAAATCTTTATGGAATTAGCCTAAAGTCTATAAGGAATATCAGGGTGCCTAAAAGTCTATCCTTAACCTAAATTTGTGGATGAAACCAAGCTAAAGTGTCAAAACAGAACAATGTTCTAAATCCTGGTAGAATATGTAAAGATCCTTTTAGAATTAAAGTTTGGCTGTTCTGGTAGTGAGATTATTGACAATTTTAAGTGGTGCTACTGGAGAAGGATCAAAATTTTAAAAGGAATTGAACTTAGTGAATCCTTAGATGAGAGTTTGAATATATTATTAATTTCTTAAAATTTTATTGTATAAAAAAAAAATTTTTTATGTGGTACCGACTTAGGATTTAAAAAATTGAGTGGTACCGACTTAGACCCCCCCCCCGAATAAAATAACAAATTAAGTTTATATTTAGTTAAATAAATAAATAATAATAATTGTAAGTGAAGTATTGATTTTGTTAAACTGCTTTACTGAGTCATTACTTTACAATCATTTTGAATTATTTATTACTTTAAAAAAAAAGGTTTGAAAATTTTCAAGAAGATATTGGAAAAGGAGGATCTAAACTAAATATTTTATGTTAGAAATTAACTCTAACAAAATTATTTGATGTGATTCATTTGTTTTTCATATATAAATTAATTAACTAAGGAATTATAAAATTAAATAATAAAATAATTACCTGGATCAATTAATCTTAAGAAATAGAAATTCTTCTTTTAATTTCTGTCATATATCATTGATATTTTAAAAATTAAAGATGAGTAAAACTTTCTATACACAGTTATTCCGTTAAATTATTTGGGATTGTAAGAAAACTATGCGAAGTAATGACAATACTGACAATTAATTAATAAGAACTAGATGTTCCTGGAAAAAAAATTTACAAGATTTTGTTAAAGTTTAGATAAACACTAAAGTTACCTCATGTTCAACCTAGAGGTAGGGAAAAAGAAGATGAAGAGAGGAAAAACAGAAATTGCAATCAAAGATGTGGACGAGGTTTTAGACATGGAATGGAAAAATTAAGTACTATGGTTATAAGCAAATGAAAGCCTAGACCCTGGTTTAATTATTTTAAATTGATACCACCAGACCTATGAAACGATATAGTCATAAGAGACGACAAACTAGCATTAATAAATCATATCACTGTGAAGGAGGATTTAGTGAACTATTAGAAATCATCACTGAAATCGAAGGCTTCCTCTTTAATTTAACCACTCAACAGAATCCAGGAATACAGAACCACAAATAGGGATGAAGCAAGAGGAAATAGACAAAGAGAAGGAATAATAACTAAAACTGAAAGGGGATGACAAGAAAATAGAGAAGGGGAATTAATGCGAAGGCATAGTTGAAGAACTAATAGTGAGTAAAGGTTTAATCCGCGAATATGCTGAGAGACCAAATGATTAGATGATTGACCTACTTTATTTTACTGATAATTATTCTATGCTTTTTTAGATTATTTCAATTAACTTCAGTTATCTATTAATATAACTAGCTAGCACTTAAACATATATTCAAAAGATATATAAAATTAAAGGTTATTTCGAGATATTTCTTAATCAAATTATTAAGCTATTTATGAGACTAATTAGATAATAAGGTTTTAATAATAATATATAGTAATTTAAGAGATTCAGATTGAATAAAAAAGTACGGCTTTCAATGATTTTAAAATTTCTTATTTAGTTAGCAAAATGAATAGCTTATATTTATACTTTGCTAATGTTTGACTGCCTAAAGGATTGCTAAATGGTAGTAATAATTCATCAAATTAGACCTTATAAAAAAATAAGTTGTTAATTTGAACAAAAACATTTAGGCATAATATTTCTGCATGTAAATTATAAGTTATAGTATAATTTTTAATTGTTAATTAAGGAAATTTAACAAATATGTAGACTCTATCTAATCGTTTTTAACTACAATTATTACTCATTGCTCAAAACAAATCCTTAAATATTCAAGCATTATAAGAAAAAATTGCTTGAAAATGAATGAAATATTTTTTAAAAAAATGGTTTCTATTTTCGTAAATTGAAGGAAGCTGCATGATTCTTAGTCTTGATTCTTATAAGAAATAGGAAATATAATTTCAAGATCTGAAAAGTCTAATATATGAAAAAGTATTATGCGAAAAAAAGGTAAAAATCTAATAAATAAATTTTAATAAAAAAAGAATGATTGATATTTCAAGTGAAATAAACTAAAATAAAGGAAGATAAGACTGGAATTAAAATTAAAAATAAACATATTTATAATATGCTTCTTTTTATAACACATTTACTTTAATTATATTAACTATTTATTTAATCGAATTAATTAGCAAGAGTATTTAAAATGTAGAATTATTTTTGAAAGTTTTTAAAAAAATAATTTTAACGCTTGTTTATTTTACCTCTAAACATTTAAATTAAAGGTCAATAAAAATTATATAGTTTTTTATGCATGACAAATATTTTTATTGCTCAATCTATTCCCTCATAAAAATTCTTTAACTGATAAAATTATATTTTTATCATTTTTACATCCTCCATAGAGTAACCTGATCCTAGATAAATTTTAATTGAGAGTTTAAGAGTAAAAAAGAATGAAAACGCAGCGATATTAAAGGTCAAGTCATAACTTGATTCAATAAAACATAAACGTTTTTTTATTCATATTTTGACAGAATATAATGTAAAATCTACTTAAAAATATATTTGTACTAAGTCCTAAATATATAAAGAACATATTATAATTAAAATATTATTATAATTTCATTAAAATTTAAGTTTTATTATAATTTCATTTAAAAGTTTTAATTTTTCATTTAATTTGTAGATATCTTTATCTTCTTATGGGGGATATCTTAAGAACATTGCGTTAATTATTAAAAATAGGATAGCTCTGTTGGACTGGTCTTGCTTTCTCAAATCCCTTGAATAAAGTGCTCTTATGTTACTCTTATCACCATTTTCGTACTTTATGTATTGAGGATGGTATGATCAAAGCCTTGTAAGGATGTTACCAACAGCCACTTTAAGAGAAACGAATAAACTGCAAGCTTTTAAATGATTTGCTAGTTTAATAATAAGCCAAATTGAATAATTTAATGGATACAAAGTATTATTAGAATGGGATAAAGAAATATAAGTGTTTTATGTGGTATTTATATTTGATCCCTATTAAGAGCAATCTTTACGATGAACATATTTTGAGATCTTTTGTACTTTGTTATTAATTTAATAATATTATAGAAATTATAGTTAATCTATTTTATGGACCTAAAATAAGATAGTATAAATTTATCAAATCAAGGGGTTTGTCTTTTTTATTTAAAATTTAATTATTTATTCACTGAATCTACGATCTCTTTCTTGTTCTGTCTTTTCCTCTTCTTTTCTTCCATCTTTATTCCTCATTTGCTATATTCTTCCTTACTTTTGTCATTTGCTTATTATAAAGATATTTTCCGACATATACATCTACCATATTAATTATGAAAGTTAAATAAATAAAATAATAACTTAGTAATTTTAAAGATTATGTCAATAATTAATTAAAAATTATAATTTATAAAGAAATTTAAAATATTCTTATTACTAGCTTAGTATTAATAAATTACGAATAAGTTGATTTATTGAATGAAGGCGTTTTAATAAATTAATAAATCAATGTTTGTATAATATAATACAAAAAACTGTAAAATTCACCATTTGTTAATAAAACAAAACAATTATTGTAAAAATAGTAAATTCGAGATTATTATATAATATTCAGATAATAATTCTGTAAATTTTTAGGCTTTATTAGGAAATTTAGTAAAAATTTAGTAGATTTTTACAATTTATAGGAATACAATAATTTACTGTTCTAAATCAAGCATTTACTTCGCTCTAATTATAAAGTATTTTTCATGGATATACGTATTTCTAAACTTTATGATTATAAAATTATTAAAACATATAATTGATTGGTCTTAAGGTTTTTTATTACTTCAAAGCTGGTAGAGGTACATTTCAAATAATTAGTTGATATCTATATCTTCAAACTTAATTCTTTCTATTTAATTTAATTACTTAATTTAAGGTTGTTATTACTCAAGTAATTTATTATATAAACTAAAGTTAAAAGCCTAACACTTTTTGCATAAGGAATACTCTTTCTAATCATGCTTAACTATAATATATTTATATCGTGGAGTACTTAATTATTCATCAATAAATTGATGTAAAACATATTGATAATAAAACAAACTGTATTTTATCACGAAATCGTACTTCGCTTACTTTAATGATTGTTTACTTAGTATATCCTAATCTAACTATTTTTTTAAGATAAAGTATAGGATTAATGATTGTAATTCAGATAAATTGAGCCTATTAATAATTTAAGTATAATAAAATAAAATATTTTGATCAAGATTGTGAAACACAGATGAGCATATATTGTATTAATATGATGAAAATTTGATAAATTTTCATCATTTTTGCTCATTCTTCTAAGAACTCCCTTAGGTTAACATGTTTTCAAGAAAAGCCTTGTTTTAAATTAATGATGGAATAACTAATTACAATAAATATATTCTGATCATAGGTTTTAATTAATTTAAATTATACTTCTCAATTTTAAAGTTTAAATTTAAATATATTATTAAATTAAATTTTCAAAGAGTTTTTTTAATATAAATTTCTCTATGATTATGTAATTAAAATGATTTAATATGTTATGATTTTAAGCAATTCAGTTGTTACTTCCTTTTTATTATCTATTTAATCGATTTTAATTTAATTTGAAACAGTATGCTAACCTAAATTATTTAAATTTTTTACTTAATATTATTAAAAATATATCCCATTGTTGCCTACTACTATAGATAAAAAACTCAATATAATTGTATAATAAGGTTATGAGTTTTTGATTATATTTTAAAAGTTGTAAATTTATCAATACTATTCAGCTACCATATTATAGAGAAGAATCATAAGAAAAAAATCATAAATAAAACATTATATACTAAGTAGAATCAATATAGTTAAATTAACTTTGTATCTTGATTATGCCTTTAAATTTATAGCTTATAAAAATAAAAATAAATTATAATATTAATAAAATGTTTTTAGAAGTATTTCGTAGTTCATTTTGTTTAGGATCCAGTTATTGAATTATACAATATCTTATTTGTAATTTTAGAGAGCTCACTTACTTTCGAGGAAATAGAATTATCGGTTATGAGATATTTAAGCACATCGGACAAATTGTTTTTATTTTAATCTGATTAAAATGTTCCTATTGATATGAGCAACTTAAATTTATAATAAATAATAGGAAAATAAATGATATTAAGGGTTTTTTATATGAATATTTTGTGTAGGAAAAAAATGGAAGAATGCAAACAGCTTTTCCAGTCAACAACATTCCTTCATATCTCATAACAATAGCAAAATTATACAGGTATTTTCTCTTCTCCTTTCTATTCATCTGAAAAGTACCATCTTACATCAATCTGTGCTCATTTTAAGCCTAATTATGCTATTAAAATGTTAAATATATGATGCAACTTTTAAATTTAAATAAATAATTGTTATTATCGTCTTCTTTAACTTAATTTATCACTCATCTTTATTATAAATTAATATTAAATTATCAATTTCGTGATGGGAATTATGATTCTAGAGCCTTTATGTGGATCATATTTTTAATTAACTTCATTTATTCCTTTGTATGAGCATCATTAAAGCCATAAAATTTTGAAAATGCCTTGTGTTCTCATTTTTTAGTTGAAATACACATTTTATAATTCCATTCTGTTTGATCAGCTTTATTAGCTTATTTATATTAACCATCAATTGCTGTTTTAAAATGATAATTTGTTTCGCTTTCTAAGGATGATCCGCCTTCACCATTTTACAAAATTTAATAAGACTCTGAATATCATTTTATACTATCTCTTTTCCTATCTTCAGTTCTTTAGCTATCTACTTTAATGATTTCTAATCTTTAAATACCATTAAGTATAATCCTTCACATTTGACTGTACAAGTATTAAGTGAAATCCTGTCATAACTTTTATTAGTACTGTGACTATACCCCATCATTATTCCTATCATCATATTTATTTTTCTCATTTACCTATGCATTTATTTCAACTAGTGCGCATTTCTCTTCATTTCCTCAATCGATAAAGATTCAATCTTAAAGTCTCTAATAGAAGCTATTTGGTATAAATCCTTATCAATACATCCTATCAAGTTGATTGAAAATATTCATGTAATTATTTATAAATAAATAACAATTTCAATAATGTTGTCACAAATGGTTGGAATTTCGCAAGAGTTTCAAATAAAGTTCTTCTTTAAGAAAAGATGTAGTTAAATTTTCTATTAAATGAACATTTAGCTTTTATTATAATTTAAAAGTAAGAGATTTATAATTATTGTAATCCATTTTTTATTTTATTTGTTAGAGTTGTGAGTGAAAAATAAGGATACTATATTTTTTAATGAAAACTTAAGTTGAATAGTTCTTTCATGAATTTAAGGGTTTAGTTTTGCAAATCCCTGCACATTTAATTCATTTTAAATATTTATTTTTAGTGTTATAGCTTTTTATAGGTCTTTAAACTTATAATAATAATAATAATAATAATAATATGATCACATTGAGGTCTCTAGGGACCCCCAAACTCGTATATTTTTAATAAGGTCAAGATTTTGAAGTGATAAGTAGATCATAAATTTAATTAAAATACAGTTAATATGAGTTTGATTTAAAGTCTATTAAGAATGCTTATTTTCCTCTTCATCTTCACTATCATAATCATTAACATACTACTTTGCTTTTGTTGATTTCTAGCAAGATATTTCACACTCATTCTTACTGTCAATAGCTTGAATTTTTTTTGTTTTTTGTGTTTTTTTGCTGTAAACTTGGTCACTTCTCGATTTTTGACTGCTATATCAGAGATGCTGTCTGGAACCTGTACTCGATTTTATTCACAGAAATTTCATAAAATAGAGATGTTTAATAAATTAAATTTAACTCAATTTTAATTAATAAAATCATGCTTAAAATTAATTAAGACATTCTCGATTAAGAATTCTTATTAAATTAAAACTATTAATACATAGTATAATCAAAATGAGGAAACTGTTAAAATCAAATCAAAAATGTAAGGAAATAAAATTATGTTCATATCAAAATACATTAGTAGAAAAAACAGTCTCTTATTTGAATTAGGATTAAGTATTTGTTTTTATATATCTTTAATTAAAATAACAAACATGAAAATTTTTAATTTTTAATTTAATCACTTTTTCTGATTCATTTCTATTTTAGGGCTTGTCTTATATGTCTAGCATTTATACTCATTGTTGCAACTTTTCTTGTCTGTTTTTTGTAAAAAAATTTAGATATCTTCAGGGTATCTTCCTTTAGCTATCTTCAGGATATCTTCCTTAAAAAAATTAAAAAATGGAATTTTTATAGTAGTAATAACAACAGTAGCAGTAATAACAACAATAGCAGTAGATTTAACAAAAGCAATAATAAAATCAATAAAACTTACTGTTCTGCTGAAATTTTAGAGAATTTCAGAAATTTAAAATTTGTAAATTAGTTGTTATTTTCATCATCATCTTCATCCTCATCTTCATTATCAACATACTCAAAACATGAATTTAGAAAATTGGATTTTTTTAGAAAAATCCTAGAACAGTAAGTATTATTGATTTTATTATTGCTATTGTTAAATCTACTACTATTGTTGTTATTACTGCTACTGTTGTTATTACTACTATAAAAATTCCATTTTTTAATTTTTTTAAGGAAGATATCCTGAAGATAGCTAAAGGAAGATACCCTGAAGATATCTAAATTTTTTTACAAAAAACACACAAGAAAAGTTGCAACAATGAGTATAAATGCTAGACATATAAGACAAGCCCTAAAATAGAAATGAATCAGAAAAAGTGATTAAATTAAAAATTAATTATTTCCATGTTTGTTATTTTAATTAAAGATATTTATAAGAAAATACTTAATCCTAATTCAAATAAGAGACTGCTTTTTTCTACTAATGTATTTTGATATGAACATAATTATATTTGCTTGCTTTTTTGATTTGATTTTAACAGTTTTCTCATTTTTGATTATACTAGATTAATAGTAATTTTAATTTAATAAGAATTCTTAATTGGGATGTCTTAATTAATTTTAGGCATGTTTTTATTAATTAAGACTGAGTTAATTTTAATTTATTAAACATCTCTAATTTTATTAAATTTCTGTGAATAAAATGGAGTACAGGTTCCAGGCAGCATCTCTGATATAGCAGTCTAAAATCGAGAAGTGGCCAAGTTTACAGCAAAAAGACACAAAAAACAACAAAAGTTCAAGCTATTGACAGTAAGAATGAGTGTGAAATATCTTGCTAGAAATCAACAAAAGTAAAGTAGTATGTTAATGATTATGATAGTGAAGATGAAGAGGAAAATAAGCATTCTTAATAGACTTTAAATCAAACTCATATTAACTGTATTTTAATTAAATTTATGATCTACTTATCACTTCAAAATCTTGACCTTATATATAAGGGTCAAGCCCTTTTAGTTTCTTTAGGACTCTTTTTAATTGAGTTCACAAGCATTCGTAGCCTTTGTATGATACCTTCATATCTGAGAATTTCTTTTCGTCTTGTTTTTCTTCGAAGTTCTTAAGGTTAATTATTGTTCTTCTTGTTCCCCTTAGTAGATTTTTGTCAGCTGTTTCTGAGAGTTATCTTGCTCCTATTCTTAGTTTGAGTTCGTCTATGAATTCTTGGACTAGCTCTTCGTAGTAGTCTTATTCTTCGGAGTTCTGGAATTGATAGATGTTATTTAGTATTCCTCTTACATCTAGATTTGTACTCATACAATGGTTCATTATAGAATAGCCTAGGGTACTTGACATCCTGTCAATCCATTACTTGTTGAGGATTGGTAGTCTCTTCTCAAATTCCCAGGAGCAGATGTGAGCCGCTAGGAAACAAGATTCTTATAGAAGAATATTGTATGGTTCTGCTATTTTATTTCCTACAAGTATTTAGTAGTTTTCCTTTAGTTTTGTATAGGTTTCAGAGCCAATTTCCCTTTTTAGATCATTATCATCAAAAGGGTTTAGTACGATCTTTCTTATCTCTTAGTACATAAAGAGGTTAGTGTTAGGTTTATTAATCATTTCTTGTAGGACATTAGTCTTGTTGTTATTTAGGTAAAGTTGTATATGAACTGTTTTGTTATTGATAACCCTGGTGATTCCGTAGTTATAAGCTTTAGGATTGTTCTTGACCTTTATGATCTCATCCCAATATGGGAGATCTAAGTTTTAAAAGTCTTTTGGTTGCTTTACGTTTTTCACTATTGTGTCAAAACAGAGCTTTTATATGAATTTGGATGGTGTGGAGAGTGTGTAACTTTTATCTATTAACTTAGGTTAAGATAGTATATATTCATGTTATCAATATTCTTTCTAATAAGGTCATCGTGGAAGATATTTGAAAAGTCTCTGAGTTCTCTTTAGGAGTAGTCTATAACTTCTGCTATTGATCTTACCTGATCGCCAGTTTCCGATCGGAAAATACTGTTCAGAATCTGTTCTGGTTTTACTTAGTAATAAATACCCTACCGGTCTGGTACGTCATCAGCTTATTACCTAATTGGTAGGTTGAAATGAATGTCATTTATAAGCCAAACCAAGTCTTTGATTGTTTTCCATATTTTTGTGTCTATTCTTTAGAACAGTCTGTATTGTTGTTTTTTATAACTGAAAAGGAATTTCATCATGTCTTGTTTGTTTGATTAGTACATTGCAGGTACTCCTTGGTATAATTTTTAGTTGACTATACATGCACAGCATAGTCTTTGTAGTATTCTAACTTAACAAGGTTTTAATAGTATTGCTCCTTGAGTACTTCTGTTAAGGTATCTAAAGAGTTAAGGGAAATTACTGTCCTTTAGCTCTCTATGGCTATACTCACCAATTATCTTTTCGATATGTGGTCTAAGGGCATCTGATTTGTAGATGGTTTTTTTTCCTTAGAGTTCCACTGAGGTGAGTTTTACATATTTAATAGTTTATACTATTATATCTTTGAATTATATATATTCTTTAAACTTATAATATCATTGTGATATTTTAAATGTCATTATAATATTAATTCATATTATTATTAATAAAATCCTCTCTATTATACCTCTTATTTTTAAAGTCTAAATATTCTCGATTGCTTTTTAAAAATTAGAGTGAGATTATTATTAATTTTAAATCACTTGCTAATATTTTGGAGTGGAATATTTTCTAGTTTAGGGAAAAAATTCTCTATAAAATGATATTTTAAGTATTTTAGGAAATAAAAAGTGGTTACAATTGAAACATTCAACCTTATACTAAGATGTATTGTTATGATGCCCATGTAAAATTGTCTCAAATTATTGAAAAAACTTAATATAACTCGATGATTAAAATAGTTAATCATAACTGATGTGTTTTTTAAGTTGCTAAATTTCTCTTTTAAAAAGCAATTTTACATTATAAATTCAATCATTTTCAAATGATAACTATAAAGTTTTCAGATATAAACCTATTTTAATACATTATTATTTCATTTTGGCTTAACCCATGAATACTGCTTTACTCGGTAAGGTTTAAAATGATACCTTAATGTTAATAACCTCCCTTTTCTAAGCCTCAATTTGTAGAGGTGAAATAAATTTTCCTAACAATTTTTGTTTTGTTTTGCAAAAAAAAAATTAAAAGTTTATCTCTAATTTTGCATTCATCTTAAATTAATTAAAGATTAATAAATTATGAATGGGTTATTTATATTGAAACGATTTTTTTATGGAGAGGCAGCTCTTTTTTGTCTTTCATTTATTACCACTTATTATTTTTATATATTACTTGTAACTTTTATTTCTGCTTTTGCTACCTATGCATGACTTAGCTTAAAAGCTCTTTCTTATTTGCACTTGGCAATTTTTTTATATCTTAAAGAAGCCACACCTAAAATATTTTTTAAATGTCTTGTAGTGTGTAAATCAAAATAAGTTCATTTTATGTGGAAAGTACCATATAGAAGCAAAAGGCAGAGCAGAGCAATCAACTTTATTCTTTATCTAATAGGTTTGAAATGGATTTAACATTGGCGAAATCAATATTAAGAATTATTAAAATTATTCTTTTATCATAATATATAAATCATTAATTAATTAATAAATCAAAAAAGAAAATCAATTGGCAAATTAAAGGCGGGAAAAATGGAGCCAGGAAAGTATTCAACCAATGAACGAAGAAGATTACCAGTTTACAACGAAGATTAAGGGAAAACAGAGAAAAGAAGTTCTGAACAAACATTGGAAAAATACTTTGAAAATTCAAAACCAAACTCCTAAAATTAGACATTCCATCACCAAAATGTTTAGTTAGAATATAATAGCTTAAAAATATAAACAAATTTTCGGTCAGGACTGACAATAGCCGACAGCTCGAATTTTATCAACCAGTAAGAGAAGCTAAAAGATGGGTTAGAAGGAATGAAAGATTTGCGGAGAAATAAAGGTCAAAAAGGAGGGAGTAGATTATCAGCAAGAAAAGGTAATTAAATGCAAAGACAAAAGAATTCAAAATTTGCCTTTAACATGTAAGAGGATTGAATTCTAAACTTAAGCAAGATTAACTGATGAAGGAAATAGAAGGCAAAAATCCTGACTGTGTAGGATTAGCGGAAACTAGACTACAAAGATTGATAGGAATCAATAACAAAGATATTGCATAACCACAAATCGCCAGAAACTGAGGAATACTAGCGGTAAATAGTGGATAATATGGAATAAAAACTATTAAAACTTTAAAGTATTTTGTAACATGGACGATACTGAATGTGGGAGGATTCCCACTACACGTGATAACAACTTACATTCCCCCATACTCGAATTATGAAGTTAAGGAACTATAAAATCGATTAATATACATGATAAAATCTCTGAAACAGAAGTGTCAGAAACAGAGAATTATAGTTGGGTGATTTTAACTTTCACATAAAGGAACTTGGGAAAAGATTAAATAAAGAAGGTCTCAAAGAATCCATTCCAGAGGGAGTGGAAACTCACACAAGAGGAAACCAACTAGGCCAGATATTCTCGAATGTAGAAACTTTAAGCTGGGAGACTAGTTAATTGAGGCAAACAGACCACAAATTAATCTAAGTCAAACTTAAAACTAAATATCATGATGATGTCTATTGGTTGGCAGATAAGGAGAGAACAATAAGAATATCAGAAATAAGAAAACAATGCTGAAAGACATTTATAGAGGAAGGGAGAGAGTTAACACTAAAAGACGTAGACATACCGATTCAAAAATGTTTCATGGACAAGATAGGAAAGTAAAATAAAGGGAAGAATTGGTATTAACGACCACCTTAGTGGTTTTTGAAGAGCAATGGAAATAAAACAGACAGTACGTTCCAAGACACAAAGGTTAAATGGAAAGAGGCGATAATGGACATAGAACAATCAAAACCCCAAAACCCTTTCAGTAGTTTGATTGAGTTTTTGATTGATAAAAGTAGACTATTAGTGCATATTATTAGGGTTTTAATAGGGTTTTTGTAGGGATATTAGTATTTTAAGTGAGTTAACAAGCTAGTTTTTAAAATATTTCACACAAACATAAGCTTAGAGTCATGTTGCATTTCTCTGAATTTTATCTTTCTAAGTTGATGTTTGATTGTTTCTATAGTTTGTTAATTCTCTTAGCTTGGCATTGAGTATGCAAGTTCTCTGAGACCTCCATTTTTTTATTTTTATCGAGATATTGTTTTATTCTCTGCTTAGAATCTCTCTCATCTCTGCAGCTAAAGTAATCGTTTCTTGCATGTCGCTCTCTATTATTATTACTGCTAGAGCCCAGATATCCCCTTAAGTGTCTCCATCTCTCCAATCCTCTCTCTCTGGGAAATATCCAGGAGTGCCGTATACATTTCCTTATGTAGAGGCTTGCACTCTTTGAGCTCTGTTGAAGTCAATAATATAAACTCTAAGAACCTGAAAGTTCATCATGATGTTCTCTGGCTTTAAGTCTCTATGAACATAACCTAGCTTGTGAAGTTCTTCAATTCCTTCAACTATCTACTATACTATCTAGCTAATTTATCTCTGACATCTATTGTCAGATTAGAATTCTCTGTAGGTCATTTCAAGTAAAGGAAGCCTGAAGGCTACATGATCTTTACCAAGTAAAATAGCATCAAGCTAGATGTTATGCCTGCACCCATTTAACTTTGCCTTTTAAAGAGCATAATCCTCATTAGCAAATTCAATTTGGAACTTGTCATAAGCAAGGAAGTAATTGAAATGATATATCTTGTAAGCATATTAGTCATCAGTAATGACTCTCTTCTCTATTATCTCAACAAGGGCTTCTAGGCAAGAATCTAAGTCAATAATTTTTAATTTGGGAATCTTCATTGCCTCTATTTTAACCATGATTTTATTGATACTGGAAAATTCTTGACTGCTTTCTTCATTTACTTACTTCTAGACTTCAACTCTAAGAGACTCCACTGGGTTTCTTGATCTTCTCTTTTAGAGGAATCTATTCCCTGTAGAATCATGAATAAAGACAAAACTTTAATTGTGCTTTTTCTTTAAGTGCACTTTGAGGTCTCTAGTATGAGAATATAGCTTCTCACAGAACTCACAAACATACTTCCCATCTTTCTTAATGCTTGAGATATAACCTTGGCATATCGTTGTGTATATCTCTCAAGTGTCTCTTATAAGTTGACCTGTAAGGGAAAACTTTATTGCATTACTAGTCAACTTTGCCTGGTATTTATTAATGCTCTATGGCGGGTTGTTTAACCTCCTTCTCAATTTGCACAGCTTCATGATGACCTCCTACTTAACTTATATTGAAATCTCAAAGCTAACAGGTCAAAGTTGTCATAAGTAGGCTCCCACCTAGTACAAGCGTCTCTGGTCTCTACTTTTCTTGGTTGCTGGAATGATAATTTTGATTCCCAAGTAATGCCGCTCTTCTCAGAAGGTTAGCGCTCATTTTAGTTTGCTGATATATTTTTTTATAATAATGTTAAAATATACCTTGATAAAGTTTAATAGTCGAGTATAAGACACTCTGGTAGATTTTTGGCTGAGAGGTAAGAAAATTAAATACCCATAGAAGACTGTAAGTTGACATTTTTTATGAGAATTTTATTCGTTTTAGTAAATTAATATACTCCTAATGAAGTTTTGTTTCTCTAGGAGGTCCTCCAAATCAAGTTTGAACTTAATTTTGAGGTAAAGTTATTAAACATTTTTTAATTTAATATGCTCCTAATTAAGTTTTAACCTTAAAATTTAACTCTAATAAAGTTTGAACTTAATTTTTAGGACCTCCTAATTTAATTAAACATTATTAGGAGCAATTTAATGGAGAAAGTTTGATAAAAATGGAAATCAATCTGTGAAACTTGGAGCAAGTTTTTCAATGCTTCTCCGTATATCTTTTCAAGGTTGACCTCCAGTAGGTCCTCCCTATTTAGTAGTAATATTTTAATAAACTTAGAATGGATTCCATAATTTTAAATTTCATTAACATTTCTTGAAAGAGGAAGCAAGATGGAGTCTATGAATGATGCAATGAAGAGAATTTAATCTCAAGATTTAATAGGAAAATTTCGAAGTAAAGACGACCTCTATAGGTACTTGGTTTAGCAAGGTAAACTTTTAACTAATACTAATAGATTAACCATAGTTGGGTTGTTCTTGCCAACCCAGAAAGGAACTTAAATCTCATTCTTAAAAGCCTTATTGAGTGAAGAGAAAAAAGTTAAGTCTAATGAAATTAGGATGATAGAGATACCTAACTACCCTGAAATATCAGTAACAAACCTATATGACGATGCTATGAGTGATCCAGACGTATAGCTCTATCTTCCATCAAAGCAACAGCTCTCTAATAAGTTGCCTGAGAGAAACTTCTTCTTTGGTGTTCTTGAATCTCTGAAACCTGAGTACTTAAATGAAGTTATTCAAGAAGCTCACAAGAAACGATACAGCATCTCTCCTGAAGAAAAAGAGAAGCAAGGTATAAAATAAGTGATACCTGGCTGTAGAAACTTCAAAAGTATCCTTTCATCTCAAGTAAGCTTAGCCTTCTAACTTTATAGAAAAACCTGGTACTGCTATATACTTGATGAAAGAGCGCAGCAAATTAAACAGAGAGAAAGTCTCAAGTAAAACATGAATTGAGTAAGAGGCTCTTCAAAGATTATAAAAGCCTGAAGAGATGGACATAGATGCGGGAGCTGGCACTAAGAGAAGAAACATGGGCCCAAGCAAGCCTTAAGAGGAAGAAACGAAAGAGAAGCCAAATCCTTTTACGGGCAAATTTAATATGTGAACTTATTCATTCGTTTAAATCTAAAACTTATTTATATACACAATATCTCCCTTCTCTCATACTTTAGCTTTATCATCGCTGACTCTCTTAGCAGCACTCTTAATAAAATCTACTGTATCTATCTTCAAGTCGTGCATCAAGTGATATAGTAGGAGTTTCTTGTAGTGGCCTTTCAATAACCCCCTATAATTCAATTCCATTGAACTGAGGACTGTATGGAACATTAAATACAGGTGTTATGTTTAGCCGTTCATATTCCTTCCTTGTGTCTTTAGTTTGATGGACAGATAAGTTATCTACAAACAAAATATTCTCTTAGTCGGCGTACTTATCTCTGAGTTATTGCAAGAACTTTATGTATTATTCGGTCTTTATTGAGCGAGGGAGGATAACATAAGTCTCGAGGCCGTTATCTTCGCTTATTCCACAAAGTATTGCATGAGTTTAAACCTTAACCTTTTAATCATATACTTCAACATTGCTATATCTTTTATACCAAGACCTTGATATGAAGATATTAAACGTTAATACTGCCTCATCAGCGTGTATGAACTTAATATTATTAGTAATAGCCTTCTGCATTTAATCGAATATATAATTTAAATTATCCTTATAAAATGGAACATTAAAGTCAATCACTCTCTTAATGCGATTGACTGTCTTGTAAGATATTCCATTCTTTTTATATATGTTCGCTATAGATTAAGCAGAGATGTTAAGCTCAGGAAATTGGCGATGAAACATCACAGCTCTTTAGGCCAGAGAGAAGTGAGCCCAGTATTTAAGAGTCTTATCATTAATAAGATAATCGATATGATGCTGCTAAAATTTTGAGGGTCTCTTAGGCTTAGAATTTAGTTGCTATCTCTTTAAATTCAATGCTAATAGACAATGAGACCTAACAGTAGCAGGAGATTTATGGATTAGCCTTGCTATAGACTTGTAATTTAGGATAGATATGAGTTGATCATTATATTCATCACATCCATAACGCAACTATAACAATAAATCTATATACTCACTGTCATAAACAGACCCCAAACCTCGCATTTACTCACTTAAATTACTAATGTTTAAACATTAAACCCCTACATAAACCCTATTAAAACCTTAATAAACTATGCACTAATAGTCTACTTTTATCAATCAAAAACTCAATCAAACTACTGAAAGGGTTTTGGGGTTTTGAATGCCTGGATAGGAACGATCTAAAAGGATTCTTCTACATGGTAAAAAGACTAACAAAAAGTCAAAAGCAAGCACAACCAATCAAGGGAATTACAATTAATTAGGAAAGACTAGAACCAGGGGAAGAAACAAAAAGAAAGATAGTTGAGTACTACACCCAACTATATAGAGATAACAGAGAAAACAATAACGATGAAACAAGTAAAGCAGATGCAATAATGATCGATAAGCAATAGAAGGCAAAATTTTGTGAAGAATAGGAAGTAGAAAGAAGTATAAGAGAATGTAACTTCAATAAAGTTATAGGCCCAGACGGATTCGATGGAAAAATGTTGATGAAATCAGAAAATATAGTAGAGTGGCTAAACTAGGGATAAATACCAGATTTTATCAAGGAGGGAAGGCTGATACTACTATGCAAAGACTAGAAGGATCTTTATCCGGAAGTCAACAACACTAGACCAATAGTAATCAATTCTCACCTTAGCAAAATAGTGGAGAAAGTTTTAATAAATAAGATTAATGAAGGGAAAAGTGAGCTTTTGAAAACGGGAAATTATTAAAACGGGTTTAAAGAAAGCAAAAGCACAGATGTAAATCTAATTAGGCTGTTAGAACACAAAAAGTAATCCAGAAAGAAGAGTAAACAGAGAGAAGCTTATCTATTGGTGGATCTTTAAAAGGCATATGACTCAGTCTGGAAAGACAAACTACAACAAATTTTGAGGGAAAGAATAGGGAGCTAGAAAGACGCAAAAAAAGTTAACCTAATTGAATCATTATACAAAGACAACAAGATTAAATATGAAAAAGAGTAGATAATCACGTAGCAAGGGGTGGCTCAAGGAAGAAGATTTTCACCCATGCTATTTAATATCTATTTGTAAGATGCGCTATATTCATAATAAGAGCTGAAGTCGCTGATTAAATAAGCCAAATTGATAGCATTCGCAGATGATATATTAATGAATGTCAAAGACCCACAATAATTCAAAAGAGTAGTAGAGTACTTCAGGGAGATCGAGAAATCACATAACCTGAAATTGAACACCAAAAAGAAAGTATTTCTAAGTGATGCGAAAGGGTTTGAGAGAGAGTTCTAGATAGAAGGAATTAAAAATGTCCAGGAAATAAAATCTGGGACTCAACATTTGTCTGAACATACACTACCTACTAAAAACACGTGGAATGACATTAAAAATCAGACAGAGTTCTACTAGACACTAACAAGGTCAAGCAATAACACGGTGAATGACACGATTATGATGGCTTAAATTAGGTCTCTAATGATTTACAAATATACCCCTTTAGTAGTCGTATAATTTGTGAAAATCTAGGAAATAGAAAAAATGGAACTGCAACTAAAGAGAATAGCATTTAAAACGCCGAGAGACATTCCGAACAAAATACTAAGGAATTTAACTTAATTGAAGCAAACTAACACTAGTGAAATAATAAGGGATTTAGTTCAGAAAAACTTAAAGAAAATCAATCTGAACATTGAATAGTTCCTAAGGCCAAAAAGAGTAAAAAAAAAGAAAAAGAAGAAATAAAACAGAAATGTGATGAATTGCAGAAAAGAAAGAAAATGTTTTTAACTAAGAACGTAAAGGACACGATGATGGCAATAACGCAAGGGAAGACAATAGTTAATTATGGCATGTACCATTACTGCAGCGTGCACAAGGTCTTGGTAGACGCAAATCATATGAGGAGATGTGGTCTGCTGAATAAGACAGGAGACCCAACAAGATTCTCAAAACTGTTAAAGGAGAACAGACTATTTGACTTGGAAAGTCATAAATAAATAGAATTCATAACTAATATGATATGGTTAGATCAGAGAATAAGAAAATTGGAAGCACGGGAGTACTATATAACCTATTAAGAAGCCATTTAGAATGACTTACGTCAAGAAATAAGGAGCTGACTTTGATGAAAAAACATTGAATATGATTTGATGAGCAATATGAATATCTAAATGAGAGAATGCCAAGAAGAATATAATGAGAGAGAATCAGAAAGTTATAATTAATTGATAAAATTAAAAAGAAAATCAATTGGCAAATTAAAGAAACAAAGAAACTATGGAACGATCGAATTTCAGTAGACATCAGAGTAACTGGAGCAATGAGAAAGGGAGAGAAAGATAGATGAGGCAACGAAATTAGTATAACAAGAAGAGAGAGTTTTGGGAGAAGGTACAAGAAGTACGATTTGAGCATAGAGATAGAAGTAAAGATCAAGAGGTACTGGGACTCGGAAATGAAAAGAGCAGAGAGGTCCTCTTAAACAAGTAGATAGGTTTTAAGAGCAAGTTAAAGATTGGAAAATTAAATCCAAGCAAGAATATGCATGAGCCCAAGACCCAGTGGGTTGATTTTGATAAGCACGAGGACGGATCAACATGTATTGAATGAGATCAGATGAAATTCAAGAAAATAATCGACTTGACAGAGGCGAAGTGCCAAGGGTTTGATAAGATCATCTATGCTAAAAAAAGGGTGGACTCCGATGGTGACAAGAATGACAACAATTGTCTGCTGTCCAAGCACAAGAACCAAGCTTGAGAAAGCACTTGTAAGGAAGTACGATGAGAGATAGGCAGCAAGAAGAAGAGGAGCTAGAGAAGATGAGTTAGAGAAGAGGATCTTTGGTCGAAATGCTAGGTTGAGCACGAGAGATAGATAAACCAAGAATGGAAACACTTCGACCTAATACAAGGAAACCACTTATCAGAAGAAACAATGAAGTCTATCATCAGACAGATCGAGGAGGTATACTTCAATGAGCAAAAGTTAAAGTACTTGACTTTGCCACCAGTGGTCCTGAATGACAACGGGATACATAGGTTGGAGAAAAGCATTGGGGAATCTAATTAGAAATTAGAGAACGGAAAGCACTGGAGAGAAACCGAAGAGATGGAAACGAACCAAGCAAGAGACCCAGATAATTGCGGAGTCCTGGCTACGCTGATTATAAATCACCTAACCCTAGAATTGGATGGACAACCAGTATTTCAGATTTTTGCCAAGGATTGAGTGAACATGTAAAGGTACTACCTCATGTTTAATCTGGAGATTTGACTTACTAAAATGGAGATCGGCAGATCTGGGAAAGCCATAAGTGAAGATGAGGCGATTAGAGAAATGGAGAGGAAGAGTGAGCTAATCTGGTAAGGAGCTGATGCTGAAATGGGAACGAGCTCTTACTACTACGACACAAAGATTGATAGATGGGACGAGTTAATCTAAAGGGAAACTCCAAAAGGACAATTAGAGCAAGAACTCTTTGATTGTGAAGGGAAGTTCAGCGAGTTTATCGAGGGAGGATCAGCAGTAGAAAAATATCTATTCCTGAATCAAGCCAAGCCAAAAGCAGAGAGGAGTGAGGATAAAGAAACCAAGCTAGGAAACTCGATGCAAAAATTGAAGATGAAGTTAAAGATGCAACAAGCATAATCGACAACGAAGAGGAGAGAGAAATCAAATATTGATCAAGGAAGCAGATACAAATCAAATGAAGACAGGGAACTGCAATGAGATTGATCAATGAATCTGGTTCATTCGAGTTATTGTACTTTTTTTGGTAATTACGCTTTGAATTTATTTTGCATTTTAATTACCTAAAGTATTCTATTACAACTACTACTACTACTACTACTACTTCTACTACTACTACTATATAAATCATTATTGTGAACTTTAGAATATATGATAGAAAGAATGTAAATTTATATGAAAATATAGAGTTATTTCTTAAAAAATATTATAAACTTAGTAATTAAAGATGATTAATCAGAAAAAAAAATGAAAATTAGTAATAAACTGAAGGTAATTATTTTTCATTTGAATATTTTAAATCCTTTACAAAACATTAACATATTGTATATAAACGATTTTTATAATTTTAACTTTATAAAATCTTTGATAATTAATACATAAAATTTTTATATGAATGTTTAATGATAAAAAGAATTAGTAAAACATAGTAAAGAACAATTTAAAATGCTTAATTAATTTATATTTTACTGTATAAATTGTAATTTTTATTTATACTCGATTATAAATGTTTTTTATTAATTTATTTGAATGATGACTAATGGAAAATAATTAAAATAGCTAGTAATATTTATTTTAGCAAATAACTAAACTAAATATAATAAATATATTGTAAAGCAAAGGAGTTGAATAAAACAATCTAATAAGTATCTCATTTTTTTAAAATATGAAGAATAATTATATGCAAACTTTAAATTATTCATAATTAGGTAAGGTGTCATACATCAAAATATAAAATTATTTAAATTTGTTTAGAAAATATATAAGTAAGTTCAAAATATATTTTAATTTATTCTTTTTGGAATTTATAAAGCGTTCTAATCATTTATTAAATTCAATATATACAATACAAATATTTTATAGAAATTAAAATGTAATCACAATTATAAATTAATTGGAATTCTTTATAAAATTAAAGCCAATAAATTGAAAAAATCATAATCCTGTTAAAAAAGGAATAAAACTAAAGTATTATCACAATAAAAATACTATTATTAGTAGATTTAATTTCAATAAAACTATGTTTGCTTATAATTATTAATAGTGAGTAAATAAGTAATTATTAACTAAAAGTAAATAATACCCATAATTTCTGAACAGCACTATATTAATAGCTTGTTGTAACTTATTACAATTTTGTGTTTTCATCATCTCTCTTCTTGTAAAGTTGTTCCTTCTTCCTCATTCAAGTTTTGTTGACTGCTGACCCCATCAGTTCTCACTTAGTCTTCTTTTTTCGTCCCCTGGTCTTTTGCATCTTATCCTAGCTAGTTCCCTGAATTCTTGCGTTCCTTTCTGGGTGGTGCTTAAACTAGTTTGGGTTTAACAGCTCCTTCTGCTGTCTTCTATGTAATTTCACCATCGTAAGCTGTCCGTGTGAATAGGTATTCATTATGAATAATTTGGAAAATAGTTGATTTAAATACTTCAATCAATTATAATAAGTAAAAACAAAAAGCAAATATATATATATATAATATTTTATTAAAAACCGTCTCATTGACTTTTCAATGTTCCTTTTCAATATTACTATTAGCATATTTGAATACTTCTCCAAATACTTTTTAGCATTTTGCGAAGTCCTTTTCTGATCCTATCATCACTCTTACCTGGTTTAACCTCTGTAAAATAATGAATTTAGATATCTTTTTCGTATCTTACACTTTAATTTTAAATGAATGACACGGCATCTTATTCTCATAATTTTCTTAAATTTTATTAATTTCTAATTAATTTTCATATTTAATAATCAAATTCATATTATAAATTGGAATTCTTCGATCTCGGCTTCTTCTTAGATTATTTCACTGAATTATCCCACTTTCTCTCCTTGAATTAGTACCACTTGCATCTCTGCCCCGATCTTCATAACTAACTCATCCCATATGTAGGACTGTGAAATCATTTTGGTATTATGAGTCCCGTTCTATTCAAGCTCTGCCTACCAAAGTGATTCGTTACCTTTCTCTTTGATTATTTCTATCGTCTTTTCTTCTACTGTGATCCTCAGCTTCCTAATCTCCAATTACACATGGGACATACCTTTAGGTTTAACAATTAGATAGTATCTCAATATGCTTATCCAGTCCTTAGCGAAGATCTGGAAGAAGGGTTATACCGCAATATGAATTGCAATTAGTGTTGCCATAATAATGTAGTCTTTTGAATAATCTATGACTTGGTTTGTTTGGAGTATTAAGACAATCTTGTCATTTCTGTAAGCCTTACCTAATATCTCCATTATCATCAAGTTGATTTGTGCTTGACTTAATATAACTCTTAAATTATTCTTTAAGGATTTATAAAGATCTAAAAGAGATTCTGATCTCTATCATGATTTTTAATCCTAAAATTATTGTATTATAATCTAGAAATTTCAATAATTATTTAAACATTCAAAAAATGCAATAAATTATGGAATCGCAGAAACCTTCAGTACTTTTATAAATCTTCCAAATTGAGAAAATGATTAAATAAAGTTTCTTAAATAATTAAAATGCTTAATAAAATAAAGATTATATGATTATAGTTTTAATTTAATTTATCACTACTTTTAATAAAAATTACAATAATACTTACAATCGTGATGGATTTTATATATTGGTTCTCTCTACTTGTATTATTCAATTATCGTTCAGGACGATTGGTAGAAGTATCATCAGTAAGATCTTTTACTCACTAAACCAGCCTCCTCAACTTGGCGTAGGTATAACTTCATTTTATTTTCCTATATGTGTCTACCTGGGATCATATCTTCATTAAACCAGTCATCATTTATGTGCTTTTCTTGCCTCTCTGACAATATATTCCGTTCTCTATTTCCTCACCTCCTTGCTTGCTCTCGATCATAGAATCTCTTTACCAAGACTTTATCGATCCTGTTCCTGGTACTAGGGCAGCAAACTATCTTCATCATCCTCGTGGTTTGGTGGAACTCCTTCCCTTTTTTGTGTAAATGATTTTGTCAAATCCTTAGCATGTAATCTCTAATAGGTCTGTCTAGGTCATGAGCGTCATCTTGTTACCTTGGATACGTTCTAATCCATTTTAATTTATGTCAAACCTGCTCTTCTTGGTTTGGGTGTCATTTAATTTCTTATTGAGTTTGATTTTCTAATACTCAATCTATTTTTGAAGCCCATTTGTTTGCTAAGAGTATTTTTTAATGTTTTTTATGTTTTCGCCACAGAACTTCCTGGTCATTGATTCTGTCTCTGTGATCTTATATGACTTCTTTCAATTTTTGGCTGAACTTTGCTTTCTGGTTGATGTTTTCATCTCTTTTTTCCTCTTCTTGCTGTTAACAGCTTGCTTTGGTAAACAATTTGTTTCCTATACTCTTCCATCTTGTTAAACTCCTCTTTAAATCGATCATTAGATATTCACTTTTAATAAAATAAATTTTAATATAAGATTATAATTATAAATCTTTATGCATTTTGCTATTTATTTTTCATATATTTAATCCACATTTTTGGATGTTTAAAGTCTTCATTCATTATCGATGTTATGGTTCTTTGCTCTGATCCGTTGTTTTTTCACATAGGCTAATCAGAAAATCATTTTTACTTCTAAAAGTAGCCCTGAGTCTCTAGTCCTCTAATGCTGCCATTAATCCAAACAATGCTTGCAGTAATTTATACTTGTGTTTAGAAATTCAGATCAATTAAACTTGTGGCATATAAAGGTTTTGTTAAATCTAGTTGGGTCCCCTCATCTTCGTTCATTAAATATTTACTCTTCATTTGGGGTTAGATCACTAATATTCTGTGGAAATTGAAGTAGTGGCTTATTCCGCAACTTGCTACTGTTCTGCCTTGATGAATTGTTTTTATTCTTTAAATCGCATTTCTTTTTTTAAACTAAATTCTTTCTCTTTTTCTATAGCTATTGTTTTAGATTTCTTTTTTTTCTTCTTTACAGGTATTTTCTTAATTGTTTTCACCTTCTTGATGGTATTAAGAACTACTTGTTCAATAATTTTTCTTGTTCTACATTCCATATTTGTGTTATGTTACGAAGCAATCTATATTGGGGTCTAAGAGTTTAAATGCTATTCTCTTCATTTAAGTTTCTATCTTTCTTTATCCTCCTGTTTTACTTGACAGGTAGTTGCAATTAATTAATGTGAGTTTGTATATTATGATTTATCTAATAAATGAAACATTTTTTATCACAAATCGTTGCATTTTTCAATTTTGTTAGTATTTAGGAAACGTAATTTTGTTTTTTTTTATTTCATGTGCCTTCTAGTAGTGGTTTTATGTAATATTGAACGTTTATACGCAAATATTTAAATATTTTTTACTTTTTTTAATCCATTAATTTACCTGATTTCTTTTGATTATTTTGAATATTTTCCAAATAATGTCTTTTTCTAGTTTAGCTTCAGATTGTGAGTCCTATCAATTACATTGAAGTAGTATTCTAATATAATTATCCATTTGTTGTTAGCTTTTTACATTAATGAGGATTTTATTTGAAGAAATTAGTAATTTCCCTTAGAACATTTGTTATTTCAAGTCTTTTTTGGAATAAATAATATCTTGGAAGTAGACATTATAAAAATCAGAGATAATTTACTTCTTTGTGCCATTCCTTTTTCTAATTTTATTTCTTCACCGTTTATATATACAATTTTATATTCTTTTATTGTTCTCCAATTCGTCTCACTTCTTCTTAATCTTACTTTGATCTGAATATTTGTTGCAGGATATTTAGTTTTCTGTTTCTCTTGAAGGAATCGTATATGCTTTTGTTTTATTTAAAACCATTTGGATAGTTTATTGTTTCTAGCAACTCGCTTTTCTTTTCTTTAATATTGCTCACTTTCACTTTTTCAATTATTTTGCTAAGATGAAATCATACCACTTTAGTCTTATGTTTTTGACCTAAAATATTATTTGCCTCAATTCTTGCCCAATAATACTAGTTTGCCTTAATTTCGATATTTTTCAACATCCAACACTTTATTCATTCTACTGTTTTTATGCTGACTATAATTTTGAGCTTAGCTTTTCGTTTACATTTTTACAATGAAACCGTCTTATCTTATTTCTTTTTTAAAGTTTCAGTCTGTTATGCTTTTAATACGTCAACTTTATTGAAAAAAGTCTTGTATGACTAGCTCATTAACAATTACTAAATCGCCATGTTTCCCCAATACTTATTTCTCATATTAACTTTTGTCAACTTTAAAAGTTTATTTTAGTTGTCTAGTATCTTTTAAATGGTTTGTTCTCTGTGTTGCACCTTCAAGTCTCTTATTGTCAATCCTTTAATTGGTTGTACATATTTTTTGTATAGTTTGTCTTTTCACTAAGTAATAATTATTTTAAGTCATTTCTTCTTCGGCAGTGTTCCATGTCTCTAATTCCTTATTTCCACTCCTTCATAAAAAAATGCTGTTTTTACTTAAAATTGTTATTCTAAACAGACTATTATGGTAGTTGTTAGTACCAATTCTTTCTATCTCAAGTTTATTATCTAAGAATTTCTTACTCCCTATTCTAAGTCTTCTTGTCTTAGTTCTCTGGATTCTTTTAAAAAATGTTTCACAAAATTACTTTCTTACTTCTCATATTATAATTATCTTATCTCTCCTCGTCATCTATCAATTTAAGTTGGTTAAATTCCAGTATTTTTATTTAAGAAAATCTAATCCAATTAATTAATTCTTTTATGGATGTCCAAACTTTCTGGTATCAACTTTTAAAACCTTTATACATCAATCTTTAGCTCAGCTCCCATCAATAAAAGTTTCTATTTATCGTATTTTCTGTTTTTATCGTTATGATTATATAATATTTACGTTAAACTGCTCTTAAGTTCTTTTGCTTCCTGATTTTAGAACGAAGGTATGTACACTGTGATAATCAATACTAGCAAGCATTCTTAATTTAGAGTATTTCAAATCATGTTTGATCTAAACCTTTTAATTGTTTTGATTTGGTCATTCGATATGTTTAAAGTTAATAATATTCCTCTATTTCTTGTCAAATATGTTTGAGTTATATTTAACTATATCGACTATAGATTCTTTATAATATAGTTTCTAAAAGAGCTATGAAATCTGAACTCTTGTACTTTAAATCGTTCTTTTCTTATTTAATCTTGCTTAAATTTGAATTTCTTATCTCTTACATTTGTAAAAGTATTTTTGTTCGATGTATTCGCAGCTATTTATCTCTTGTTATTTATAAACTACTATTCATCTTTGGCTCTGCTAATTCTCTGAAAATCTTTTTTTCCTTTTGACCCATCATTCAGTTTCCCTTTTTGGTTTAGAAATTTGAAGCTGACGATTGTTTTCTATTGGAAATGGAGATCTGTTCATTTTCTTAAATCTATTATTATTGATTAATTGAATTCTTTAATTAAAAAGTTAAAGAAAGTGACTAGACGACGGTGACGGATCAGTAAACCGTTCATAGCTTTACATGCGTCTGGATAATATTGCTAAGTCCGAAAAATACTCCCATCTAATGTTCCTCGAGTACATTAACCTATATTGAGAAACACACATTGTATACTTACGAGTGGCCATATATCATTAAGTATACTCCTGCTGACATTTTTACAGTCGGTATGTTTCTCAATGGGTTCCCCTCTCTAGTCTGCTGTGAAAATACCTCTCCAGCACAGGAACTCGCTTCTTAAATTTGACTTGGTACTAACACAAGTACAAGTAAAACATAAAGAAGCAGCTACGATAACTGAACAAATCCCATGCGTGTGGATTGTAAATTGTTCCAAAAAGTTCCCAAAGTCCACTCTCTGTTCATAAAAACAATGGTTCTCTTCAACTTGTTTGAGCAAAACTAATCAACCCCATCAGTTGATACTCTCCTAAACTAAGCCATTAACTAATACTTGGCCAACATCTACTACCAATGCTCAAATTACGAACACTCTTCTCACACAACTTAAACAACTTCACAAAAAGTACTTTAGACTCAAAATAAAGTCCACGTATGAAGTTTCCACCTCTACCATACTAATTAGTACCTACTACCTACTCTACCCAATATTTCCTATTCAATAGGGAAAATCCAATACTAATAAATTCTGAGGTAAAAAACACGTGTTTTCTCTAATGCGTCACGACTTAACATTCCAACAAACCACCTATTTGATATAAAAATAGAAATTAGAGAATCACCAAGTTTTAAAATAATTAATAGATGGATCCACTAAGTAATATAGGAATCACCCAAGTGATATAATATTTCATCAACATACTAATATTATACAACCTATAACTGAAAAGAGAATGTTCCACCATACCAGGGTAAGAAATTATTTAACTTCAAAATGTAAATAAAAAAGCCGGCATCAAAGCCGGCATCAAAGCCGGCATCAAAGCCGGCAAACCTTAAACAAAACCCTGAGACCCCTAAATCCCTAAACCCCATAGATATTTTCACTAACCACCTCAATAAACCAATAAGATTTATTCACGTATTTGACAATATTATATAAGGAGGCAACCTCTAAAGAATATAATCAATACTAAAAACATAAATCACAATATCTAATATGGAATATTTAAAGGTCAATAATAAATGGTGCCCAGTCTGCGACTCCAGAGACTGTATGGAAAATGAATTCACACTCCTATTTACTTATTAGTAGACACAGTAAGAACTCAGAGAACACAGAAGATTCACAGTCTACGAAGAAAGTAGCTACTATGACTACTCTTCAGAAATTAACCAGACTATTGAATAGACCAAATTCTTCTATAGAGAAAGTGTCTACATACAGTAGATTAAGTCACATAGATAACAATGAAAAATCTTAGTTTGAATTAAAGATCAAACTGAAGTGACAATCAGATGAGAGATTGAACAGATCAGATTATATAAATTAAAAATTAATATAAAAGGGCTTGTCCCTTATAAGCTTCCAAGTTTTTTATGATCGGGGGTCCCTAGAGACCTCAATGTGATCTCATTATTATTATTATTGATTAATTGAGAATTTAGGTCAATTTTAAAATGATAAGTATGAGTATATTTTAAATATTCATATGTAATTCATTATTATTAATTACTATAAGTTATTGTTATATTATTTTTTAATTAATAGGGATAGTAATCTTCTTTTTTTATTTCATTTGGCGTTTCATCAAAGGAAATCTTGTGCATGCAATATAATCTAAATTTAAATTAATTAAATTTTATATTTTATACTTTTTAATTTTAATATAAAAAAAATGAATAACAGAATTTTAATCGATTATAAATATTTGAAATTATAAAATTATTCAAATTCATATTGCAACTAAATAAAATTACAATTTTCTAAATTAAAATTGATACAGCCTTAGGCATGAAAAATGAAATTCATCGACATATAATAATCGAATTTGAATCCCATTATATTAAATGTAAGTAATTCTATTAATCTAGTCCTTAATTTTATCATTTTCTATAAAACTTAAGATAATTCACTTACTCAAAATTATAATAGTAGTGGATGAGAAGTATTTCATAAGTACACGCTTGACTGCGATGAATGTAACAGATGAATCTCGTCTACATATTTTCAGATAATATTAATACTAACTAACTATCAAAATATTAGTTTCATTCATGAATCTCCGTTTAATAATAATTGAGTTGGAAATGTTTAAATATATAAACACAAAATAGCAAGCTAATATATGCATAAATCAGTCTATTAGGTCTTCATTATGCACTTAATATAACTGTATTTGTCAAATCATAAATAATAATTAATGCATAATATATAATTATTTGTAGTTTCTTTTATATTTCTAAACAATAAATTCACGATTGCTTATATTTTGTCAAAAATTAAGAAAGACAATTTAGAATTAAGAAAATATAAAAATACCTAATACCATAATAGATAAAAGAAATAAAAAAAAATAATTTATTAATAAAATCAGAGAATAATGCCTTATTTGAAAATACCCTATTAGTTAAAAAGAAATTTAATGATTAAATTTGAAGATTAACTTGACTTTTCATTTAATGATAGTATTTATCTAATTATTATACGGATTTAATTTAATTCAAAATAAAGGCAATAAGTTTGAAAGTTGTGTAATGTTAAATTAAGTAGAGCTATCTCACTATAGTAATGTCATTATTTAGTATTGCTAAGTTTATGTTCCCTTCAATTTTTATTCACCTTTTATTAACATAAGATCTATTTAATTTTCCGATTTTAACTCATTTGTTTTAATTAATTAAAGTTAATTTATTCTCTATTTTTTAGTTAACTCATTCAATAATTATTAAAGCCGTTTAAACTCTACCAGATTATATTTTCTTGATCTGAGAAATCTTATTTAAAAAGGGCAATAGACATTAGTTCAATTTTTCATAACTTTATATGCAATTTAAATCCATATATGTTATCAATTTTATAAAACATTATTCAAAATTTACCTAGTTAAATTTTGTGGAGTTACTGGGATTACTAAATTTTTGTTTGATACATTTAGGATAGAAAAGAAAGCATTTAATAAATTTTTCTGAAATTTGATCTCATAATAAGTTAAACAGATTAGTATAACTTCTTGAAAATTAATTTTTTTTAATTTTTTTTACTATTTAATAAGAAAGTTTGCAAAAATGGGATAAAATCTCTAAAACCTGGAGATAGTTTCTTTATCTTTCTTTATAAGTATAATTAAGATTGAACTTCAAATAATTCCTCCTTTGAGTAAATTTATAGTAAGCTCAGAAAAAATAATATTATTAATTAAATTTATCAACATTTATAGTAAATAGAAGCAAAATAGATAGATACTCTTTATAATGATTAAATAATTTGAATTAATAAGAAGAAAAAATTACCTTTTTAGATGCTAGTTATGGCAACTTAAGTTTTTACCTATAAACAATTTATCAGCTATAGCTGAACTCTTCTTACAAACTTAAGAGGAGATTAAGATCTCTTTCTATAAATCACTTAGGTTGCTTCCGCCTAAATAAGTAAGTTCTGTTAAGAATTATGATAAATCTAAAAAGAACTTTTTAGGTACCTTCAACTACTAGAGGAAGTTGACCTCCTCTAAGTTTTCCTATTAGATACTTATATCAAATTTTCTGTAAAATTCTATAAAGAGACTCGCCTTGTTTCTAATAGGATTTAAAATCTTTAACTGAAAGCAATTTATATGAATGCTTACTAAGACATGATTGAAAAGCTATTTATTCCAATGAAATAAATATGATCCAATTTCTTCCATTAAAGATATTTAATTAAAATTTATAAGATGATATAATGATGGATTAAGTGACATAATTATCATAACAACTCACTATAAATTATTAGAGAGAAACTTCTGCCTTTGAGTTTTCAATCTTTAAAACTAAAGTATTAAATAAAAAATAATTTATTAGCTCATAATAAAGGTTACAGCATCTCTCCAGAAAAAGAATCAATAGGAAATTATAAAATGTTACACTTGGCTGTAGGAATATTAAAAGTATCGCATCCATTTATCTTAAGTAATTTAGTTCTTTAATTTTATTGAAAAACCTTTCATTGTCATGCACTTAAGGAAAGAATGTAGCAATAAAAAAGAGAGACTAACATAATAAGTTTACCATGAAATGAGGAAGAGTCGGCTGTACAAAGATTTATAAAAGCCAGATAAGATGAAAATTGATGCTTGAATTAGCACTTAGGGAAGAAACATAGGTCTTGACAAGCAATTAGAGGAAGAGAAAAAGCGTAAACAAATATGCTGAAAAGGCCAATTTTATATATGAACTATTTTATTCTTTTAAATTTATAGATTATTTATAAAACACTTTATATCCCTTATATTTCACATTCTATAGCTTCCCATAACTGATCCTCTCAGATACATTTTATTGATAAAATTTAAAAAAATAATCAAACTATGATAATTATTGAATCAAAGTAATATTAAATTAAAACGGAACTAAAAATTACGTACTAAAAAGTTCCCACCCAACTTAGTTCAATGATGAAATCTGACTTATAAAAACTCTGCTACCCATTATCGAAGCTATATCAAAGTTAACCAATGATACTAATTTCTCTCAAAGATAACTGATTCATATATAGAAAACTTCAAAACTCTGGTCTCGGTGCGAGATTGAGTAAGAGAGAAAGGTCCTTCATTTTAAGAATTTGGTACTTACAAATGAGCTTCAAAACTTTTCAAGTTTACTTAAGTAATGAAAACTTGACACAATAAGTAGTAACTGGGCACATAATTAACTTCCTTACTACATGGAAACACAAAGATTAGAAAACAGTCTAATTACTACTAATATTCACTAAAATCTCAAAGGAAGCACATAGGCTGGCTCTCCATAATGAATCACCTCTTTCGGAAGGGACAAGCTCTGAAACTGAGGAAAGTCACTATTCAATAGAAGACAGACCTTTCCTATTCAATACCCTAAGAGAGCAAATACATCACAGATCGGTATCATCCAGAACATAAAATTTTCTGGTCAATACACTACAACAGAATCTGATAAATGTCGTCACACTACCTAATATTAACTAATAGAGTAAGATGATATAACAGATATCATAACTTGACCAACAAATTTCTAAAGCTTAAATCAAATTATAAAATCAAGTAAACTCAATAAACAAGGTAGACACAATCAGCCAAAACATATTTGAGGGCTAGACTGAAAACTAAATCTAAACTTAATAGACAATACAAAAACCAGACACTATTATGACAGAACAAGAAGAAGAAAAGAAGGAGGAACTACCTCCAAAAACTCTAGTGCCCAGACAACCACTCAAGTAATTTGTCCCTAAGGACCACCACTTGAGAAAATCCTTTCCTTTCAGGAGAAACCTAAATTCTCCATGCTACCAAAAGAGGAGGAGCTTCAAAGATATGAATAACAATATGGCTAATACTCCTTATAAAAACTCAAAAAGTACTTAATCTTCTTAAAAAACCTAGAAGACAAAAAGAAGCTCTTCACTAAAAAGCAAAATAATATGAACTCTCTAATGTTCCTCAGAAGAAATGTAGAGCATATAGTCAGGGGAAAGGTAGGTAGACACTAAGAAACTCACATTACCAACATCACAGAAGCGATAGAGGTCTATGAAGACGATAGCTACGAATTCAATCCAAACAAAGAGATATAAAAAGAACTTCACAAAGACTTCATAAGAATACTAACTTTTGTGAGGAAATCACTCACCAAAACCCAAGAAATGGAAGGTGGTGAAAGAGAATATGAGAAACTACTTTACACATACGACGACTCAAACTGATAGAGCCGTTTAATCACTTAGAATCAGACAGTGAGAACTATAGGGAAGATTATTGAATTGAATTAATCACTATATATAATCAAAACTATAAAAAGGGCTTGACCCTTACAAGCTGCCATGCTTACTATGATCGGGGGTCCCTAGAGGCCTCAATGTGATCTTATTATTATTATTATTATTATTATTATTATTATTATTATTATTATTATTATTATTATTATTATTATTATTATTATTATTACTATTATTATTATTATTGAATTAAAGTTAACTGTGATAATTAATATATTTTACAAATAATTTTAATTTTATTTTTAAGAAACGAATAACATAGTAAAATGTATAAAAGTTTGTAAGATTTTTTACCTAATATTTATTTATTATGATTATCTTAAATTATTTTTTATCATTTTTTTGTAAACAATTGTCATTCAATCAAGACACTATATTTATTCTTTTGTAATAATAATAATTTTATGAAGGAAGATTAGTAATTATTATCTGTGTAATTTGATGCAAATATATATATATATTAGCATACTTCATACTAAAGAAACTAACATTAATATGGAACGAAATAATTGAGAATCTACTTCATGTATAATTTGAGAAGTATACAAGAAGTTAAATAAATGCCAAATTTAATAATTTAATTTACTTGTATTAAGTAAATAGATTGATGAGAATCAAATTTATAATCATAATTCTATTTCACGTAGTACTAATAATTTCCAATTAGGCTCATAATGCAATTTTTGGAATTGGGAATCTATAAATTTACTTTCAAAATAAAATTCAAAACCTCGCATAAAACTATAAAATTAATAACATTTAATTACCCATATTTATTCAATAAACATCTTAATAAAATATTTTTTTTACAAATACTATTAAAAACTTAATCAAACTATTTTAGTTTTGAATTTAGCTCAAATATTTCAGAGAAAGATATTGAGGATAATAACATTGAAAATAAGAACAATAAACATGATACTTTGACTTATATTTATGAATCCTTAGATAATTAATCATAATTATAATATAATTTTAGAAAATAATATAAATTAATAATTAATTTGCTGATTAAGATATAAAAATTAATTAATAATCTTGGTGAGAAATTCGTAATTTTCACTCAGAAATAAATGTAATTTTATATATCATAATAAAACATTTATATTATTTGACATCTCTGGTGGGAGAGAAAAAAACTTAAGAGAATAGTTTATAAACAAGTTTTGCTAAAAACATTGCAAAATTTATGAATCAAATCATAAAAAACTTTAAATAATTCATGAATATATATATTCTCTTTTTTTTACTTTTTATAAACAATTTATATTCTTCTATTTCTTAAAAAAAAATCATAAATTCTAAAACCCATTTACTATTATTAAAATTCAAAATTCTCAATTTCAAATATTTATTACATGAATATGAAGCTACAATCACCTTGTACTGGTAAGCACATACTACCTTCAAGCAAGCAAATCAATCAAATCAACCCCCCACAAAAAGCTTTCAAAAACTATAAAACATTTGAAATGATGGGCAGGCTTCAACACCTAATTTAAAACTTCAATATCCATCTCATGGCAAATGCAAGTAACTACACTACAAAACGTACTTAATATTCCTGTAAACCTATGAAATGAGCAAATCTTGCAAATGTGAAATGATAAGGGGGAAAACTAAAGCTAAGTTCATTAGAGTTATCAGCTGGGCTGAGAATATTTAACTTGGTATTATAAGTTTCAAAGAGCATATAATTTCATTTTCTCTAAAATGAGAGTATTGTTATTATCACTTTCTTTTTGATTAAGTTTCTTCCTTAGGCTATAAATGTAAATTTAATAATAACACTCTTATGCTATCAACTTATTAAAAAAGGCAATAATGGTATAAATCAAAAAATTATTAAGGAATTTAATTGATATAAAGCCAATAATTTATTAAAATCTTAAGATATAATTGGAAAAAATTAATAACTTACTACAAAAATATAAAGTAAGTATATTTAATGTTATTCATGATAAAATAAAGATTAATGAAAATTAAAATGATTGATAATAAATCCTTTTATCAAAGAATCCAGAAAATTTGCACTATTATTATTAATATAATTGAAATTAACTAAAATAATAACTATTAAACTAGTAAATAATATTTCATTTTATTAAGGAAAATACATATTACATTTAATGTAGTAATATTTATAATTATAATTGATAATTATTAATGAAAGATTCTAAGATTTTATTATATTAATAAAAATCTTACTTTCTTTATTTTTTATTTATAATATTATTGTAATACCTTCAAAGATAAACAAAAATCTAGAGTAATTAAGACAACTTTAAAAGTCAAAGATATCTAAAACAAGAAACTCCTTCTAGAAAAAGATGCTTTTAGAATTAATAACTTTATTTACTAAAAACAAGGATTCTTCAGAATCTATGCCTAATATCTTTCAGTGATCAAATTGTGTAAATGGGAAAGTGAACAAGAATCAATTCAACCTGAATAAACATCACCATTAAGCACATTATTTTCCAAGGATAATTCATTGTTTTATTTATCATTATTTATTGAAGTTGTAATCTTTCTATAAGTATAGAAAAACATGAAAGGTCTCTTTCAAGATTAAATAAGAATATAATAAAGACGCTACAATTACAGAACAATTAATATCATAAACACTGAAGGATTAAAATTTCAATTTACATAGACTACAATTAAAAATAAAAAAGTTGCTGGTTATTAAAAATAAAGTACAAACTAAAACAAATGTTTATCAATTAGATTTTAAATAAAATAAAAAAATAAAATTCTATTTTTGACTTAATAAAAACTATATAATTCGATTTTTTTCATTTTAATAATGATTTTTATTTTTATGGTAACTGGAGATCAACCACCTACAATAGCAAAAATGCAGATTTGAAGGAAATGAAGGCTAGGTACACGGCCCCCTGGAAGATGCATTACCTACACTTGCCGCAAAGTTTAGCGACAGTGCCGAAGAGCCACGTCTTCAACCTTGGCTGCCTGGAAACACTAGATTCAAAACCCCAAAACCCCTTAGTGAGGTTTATAAGTGCTTTGATTTGTAGGGTATAGTTGGGGTCTTATTGGGGTTAGTAGAGAAAACGCATGTTTTTAATGAATTTAATGAATATTTATAGAGTATTACTGTACTTAATTCAAACAAATTTTATCTGCTTATCTTTGTGATACCTCTTGAATTTAGCAGTTTGCAGTTGTTCTAGTATATCATCCAATGATTATCGTGGATATGCTGGAGCTTTTGCGATGACCATCTCAACTATCTTCTTAATTTCATTGCATATTTCATCTTGCTTAATATGTTTAGCAGCCAAACTTATTGATTATTTCTCATGTTTTGTTCCAAGTATGACATACTTTCCATATCGCACTCTAAGATAATTGCAGCTACCGCCCAAACATCCCATTACACAGAGCCATTTGTCCATTTCTCTCTTATAGGGAAGTATCCTGGAGTGCCTAAAACCTTAGCTAAAGTCACTATCTCTTGTCTTATTGCTCTGTTGAAATCTATGACTACTACTTCTAAAGGGCAGAGATTTAGCATTACATTTTCTGGCTTCAAATCTCTATGAACATACCCTAGATCATGGAGCTCTTTCACACCCTTAGTCATATCTGTGAGTATCTCATTCAAATCATCAGGATATCTATTATGGTAGAGATACTCTCTTAGAGTCATTTCAAACTTCTTGAGTCTCAATGCAATAAAACCATGACCAAGTATAACTCCGTCGAGCTTAGCTAAGTTCTTGCATTATCTTTTCTAAGCCTCTCTCAGTACTATGTATTCATTTGCAAACTCATTTTAATATTGCTCGTTCTTAATGAGATACTTGAATGGATATACCTTGTATGCGAATTCATCAACAACTATAAGTTTTACCTTGTTAGGTACGTCAATATTCAAATAGTTTTCAATACAGCTGCTTATGTCGACTGCATTTAATGCAGGTATATACATTGCTCTCTCTTATAAGCATGCAATATACATACCATTTGCTGGTTGGTTCATTGACTCAAACCGCTTCTATCTCTTAAGTCTCTCCTACTGCTCTATTTGTGAATCAAGAGAGTTATTTTTTCTTTTAGCAGGTACAAGCTTTTAAGTTTCCTCATCTTTAATCAGGAATTCGCTTAGATGATGCTTTTGCATATGTCTCTTTACTTTAGCTGAGTGCGTATAAGACTTCATGCAGGTAGTGCATTAGTATCTACCATCTACTTTATCATGCTTGAAGTAGATCTTAGCTCTACCAGAGTGTACCTCTTTGATGTGTCTCTTCAAGCTAGACTCAGTTGAGAAGAAATTTTAGCAGTCTTCACATTAAAATGTTTTAATTTTTTCTATTGGTTGCTGTTCCTTATCTTCCTCAACCAATTCAACTTATGTTTAAACTCCCATCTCAGCACTCTACTTCTTGTTTTAAACTTAAATTTTAAAGACCTCAGCTTCAAACTCTAGAGCTCTTAGCTCTACCTCCTTTTCAATATAAATTACTTCTGGTTTCTTGGAGGAGCCAAAGTTGAGCAATGATTAACCTGTTCCAAGAGAAACTGCCTTACGATTTAAGTTAGCCGCCATGTTTAAATTCAAATTTAAATTTCTATTATTAATAAGTAAAAACCTCACTGGCTATACTAACTTTGTATAGGAGCTGGCACTGCAACAACAATGGTTGATTCTTAGGTGTTAGACATCATATTTATACTTAGTTTATAACTATAAATTTTCTAATTTTATGCTTAATATTTTTAATTTTGGTACCAACTGAGAATAAATTTCAGGTTGGTACTGGTACCAATTAGGTTTTGAACCATTTTGGAACTTTTCCATTAAAACCTCATTAGTTAAAAACTAGGTACTAATTAAGTTTTGGTACTATTAAATTGGTACCAATTAAATTTAAACGAATTTAGTACCGGTACTAATCAAATTTAAACAAATTTAGTACTAATTTAATGGAACTAAATTGATAAAAATGGAGCTCCATCTCTGAAGTTTGTTTCAGCTTCTGCCAGCTTTCTCCACGTATCCTTACCAAGTTGACCTTCTATAAGATGCCCATATTTAATACTAAGATTTTTAACACTAGGATCCAGAACTCTATATATTACAATTTGAAATTCAATAACAAGAGAAGGAACAAGGATGGAATCTATAAGTACTGCAATGAAGAGGGTTGAAGCTTAAGAAATGATCTCAAGATTTAGAAGCAAGGAAGATCTCTATCGATACCTCACTTAGCATGGTAAGCATGTGACATATACTTAATCATATACTATAGTGGGTTTATTCCTTCCAACGATGGAAGGTACCAAAATTTCATTCTTAAAAGCTATACTCTGCGATGAGAAGAAAGCCTTCAAAAACAGTGAAATAAAGTTGATAGATATACCAAACTACCCAGAGATTTCAGTCACTAATCTCTACGAGGATGCGATGAAAGATGAAGAGTTGGTAGTTTATCTTCCTACCAAGAAACAACTCTCTAACAAGCTTCCAGAAAGGAGCTTCTTCTTTGGAGTTCTTGGCACTTTAAGAGAGAGTTATCTCAGAGAGATCATTGAAGAAGCTCACAAAAAACGCTACTCTATTTCTCCTGAAGATTAAAAGAAGCAAGGCATACTAATAAGCGAGACCTGGCTCGCTGAGCTTAAGAAGCACCCATTCCTCTCTAGTAAGCTTTGATTCATAACTTTGTAGGGAAACCTGGAACTGGTATATTCCTAATGAAAGAGCATGCGAAGGTTCACAGAGAGAGAAAGTCATAGACTATTTATGAAGTGAGCAAAAGACTTTATAAAGATGTCTAAAAGCTAGAAGAAATGAACATAGATGCAGGAGCTGGCACAAAGAGAAGAAATATGGGTCCAAGCAAGCCTTAAGAAGAGGAGAAGAAAGAGAAGCCAAACCCCTTTATGGGCCAATTTAATATGTGAATATATTCATTCGTTTAAATCTAAAACTTATTTATAAACATTCATTCTTCCTTCTCTCGCACAAACTGTTGTCTTATCTACGCTTACTCTCTTACAGCTGCTTTGAATCAAGTCTACTGTATCGATAGGCAAGTCATGCATAAGATGATACAGCAGCAGCTTCTTGTAGTGAGTCTTGATTTAACTCCAGTAGAATTCTATTCCATTAAATTAAGGACTATAAGGAACGTTATAAACAGGAGTTATGTTTAGGTCTTCATAAGCTTTCTTAGACTCCTTAGTCTTATGAACTGAAAGGTTATCAACAAACAGGATGATCTCTTGGTTGCTATACTTCTCTCTGAGCTTATGTAGGAACTCTATATACTACTCTCGCTTAATAGAGCGAGGGTGAATCACATAACTCTCTAAGCCTGAATCTTCACTTATACCAGCTAAAATTGCATGGGTGACTACCTTCACTTTTTAGGCATAAACTTCTATATTATCATACTTCTTATACAATGACTTATTAATAAAAGTGTTGAACGTAAACACAGCTTCATCTGCATGTATGAACTTGATGTTATTATCAATAGCTCTCTGCATTTAATCATATATATATTTTAATTATTGCTATAAAATGGCACTGTAAAATCAATCACTCTCTTCACTCTGTTGACAGTCTTGAAAGTAATACCATTTCTTCTATAAATGTTGGCTATAGTCTAAGGAGAGATGCGCATGTCAGGAATTTTGCGATGAACATTACAGCTCGCTAGTCTAGTGGAAAGTGTGCCCAATACTTTAAAGTCTTAGAGTCACAGAGGTGGTCAATATGGTGCTGTGAGAACTTTTATTTTCTAGCAGGATGCTTTCAAGTACCAGAATTAAAATGCTAAACAGCTAACATGCAGTGATATCTAACAGTAGAGGCACTCTTGTGTAAGAGCTTTGCAATAGCTGCAAAATTCAATACTGGTTTGACTTAATCTATATGAATACTCGTACCATACCTAAGCTGAAGCAGTAAATCTAAATATTTCTCATCATAAATCGACCCTAAATTTCGCTAATTTCTATTTCTCATTTTGTAAATAGGCCTAATTCTCTACTAACCCCAATAAGACCCCAACTATACCCTACAAATCAAAGCACTTATAAACCTCACTAAGGGGTTTTGGGGTTTTGATTCCCTGATACCAGAGCTGATGAGCAAGAGAGAGGCTTCACCATTAAGTGTACTGGTTTCTACCACTACTATAAGACCAGATACTACGAGAATATCTCTGACCCAAAAAAATAAATTAAAAATTCAGGCTAGCAGTTAAAGAGGGCGGACTTAGGAATTTCAACCTAATCTGTAGACTTTACATACACTTAAAACAAACTAACTAATCACATATATGTATAGTTACCATAATAACAAAGATTATAATTACCTTTAGTTGAGTGTATATTTAATATTGAGATTTCTAATTAATTTTTATCTCTTTTATTATTTTCACTTTAATTCCCATTCACGATATTTCTTCATATTTATTTCATAATAAATAATATTAGTTATTTTCATAAATTAAAAAATAAAATGTCACGGTCACCCGCCATTATGATGATGATGATTTTTAGCAAATTAAGGAAGACCTTATATTATGGCCGATAATCACAACTTAATTCATTCTAGAAGGTGCCTGACCACATGTTTATCCAGTAGTGAGAATCCTGATTCCACCCTAGTCTCTAGGTCTGCGACACAGTGACACTGTCTAACAACTAGTCTATATGTCCGCTGGAATATTTGGATGGTTAGTCCACTCCAACTTCCTTCCCCATATACTCCTAACTTGCGAAAAGAAGGGGCATCCACCCTAATGACGTTGTGTATCAAAAGAGTTTACCAACCACTTAAAGCTAAATTTTTGAATTAAAAATGAATTGATAAATCCAAAATTCTAATATTTAATTCACTGAGGCTTTCTTTTCAATTAAATAAGTCCAATCATCTTCTTTTTTCAACTTTATTATGATATTTTTATTGAAATTTTTTTCTTAATCCAAGATCCTATCAAGGATTCACAACATTATCAACGATAAATCTCACTCGCTGTGTTTGTGATTTATTGTCACTTTTCGAAACCCACACAGTCCAGGATTTCTTCAAAATCAATGTAAAATCGTATTAAGCATTCTTAATTCACTTAATTCCTAAACTTAAGGGCCTAAATAATTTGCCGAGTTATTTCAAAACTACTGCCTGATATTATATATAACTACCACAGCCTTATTGAACATATGACTTAACTGCTGAAGGCACAAATAATTTTATTGATGATGCAATTTTGAATTGCGATAGATTCTCACAAAAATTATTTTTATGATATAATGACTTAAACATCTAATTTGATTGAAGGAGAAATGGCTACCTAGACAACTTAACAACACTGTTATGACATATTTATTAAAGACATACCATTCACATCTCAATTGTTCACAATGATTGACCCAATATAAGCGGAGGAATCCCCGATTTACTTGAGTTTCTAGCAAAGAAAGCTATTTAAGACAGAGAAATTTCAATTAAGACTTAATTAATAAGCGCTCTTCTTACTCAGTATAGTCATCGGAGATTCTTGAAAATCGAAGGAAAGACTCCTAAAATAAGTTGGCCAGCATCGGAATGGATTAAGTTTCAAGCGATTGCATAGAGATAAATTAAGATGGAAGCTCGGACATCAATTAAGATCCACCTAAAACGACTCCCGAATAAAAAAGAGGGCGAAAAGCCAAATACGAAGGCGCTGAGCACCCAGATCTTATAGATAAAGCAAAACTTACCTGTTAACATTTATGACATTAGCAAGATCCTAGAGCTGGAAGAGTTCAAGCCATTAATTGGTTCCCGAGATCTCACAAAGTTTGTGAGCAAATTCATTCTCAATAGAACGACGCAGAGCTACTCTAAATCTGTAAAAGACCAAAAGTCTAAAGATTTAAATGAAGTATAAAGTCAAGCTAAAGTCTAGATGAAATTACAGTGCTCTGACCAAATTAAACAAAACAATTAGGAGCAAGTTGACGAAAGGATTGAAAGCCACAATTCTCAAGTTAATTACGGCGCTAAAATTTAATCAGAAATCACCTCCCACTTCATCAGAAAATTCGTGATCCTAAAGCCACAAGAGAGACAGGACTTCATCTGGAAGATCTTTAATAGGAACAGCTAGAGTCTTCTAGAGTTCCTTCAGAATCTTAAATCAGCCTGCCAAGAAAACTTGTATGAAGAAATGTTCAGGAACATCTATGAGCTAAATCAATGAGCTCAAGTTACCCATCAAATTAAAACTCGCCTGTTTCTCTCCTCTCTTCTTTACTATAGATACGAGATAATTGAGTTTGATGAAACCCTTCTCAAAAGCTCATTGATACTTCTTGCCTTAAGGGTAAATACAGAACAGGCATTAAGTCTATCATACTATATCTTCATTAACAAGCCAAAGTGCCTGTAAAGGTTGCAGAATTAACTAGCAGACTTAGATAAGGCAAACATCGGTATTATTCCACTGATAATAGGTACGTTTCAGCAGTTCAAGATTGATTCCTAAGCAGTTAGGCTGCTCCCAAACACTCTTCTTTGTCTCAACAAGCCATGTATTCAGATCCTCAAAGAAGATCAGGGTTTAAGATTGATTCGCCATATTCCGATTGATGTGGTTGGAGACTTCATTTAAATCTGCTCACTCTCTAGTGCTACTCTATATTAGAAGCTTGATAATTTCATTCGCACATTGAGTGAGATTTTCGTTTCGAAGTGGGACTTTATTGACCAGGAAGATTTTATTTCATATCTATCCTAAATATCCTAAGAGTTAAGGCCGAGAAATCCTCTCTGGGTATCAAAGCTGGACGAGACATCAGATCTGGGAAAGAACTTTGACTATATTTATCAAGAAAAGGGAGTGAGATAAAGGCGAGACATAATTCAAGATTGCCTCAGAGCCGACTTTACGAAACTCAAATAACTCTTGAATGTCCCTAATAAGACGAGTTATTTTACTGAGGAGGAGAAGAAGAGATTGCTGACATAGTTCAGGAAGCTCAACAAAGACTCTTAGTCTGTAATTAATTTTTACAGAGACATGTCTTTCAAAGCTTTTCAGTAAACTAACCAACAGATAAGATTTCAACAAATTCTGGGAATCAGTTTCCTCACTCTTCAAAAGCTCGCCCTTAACTTCTTGACTTGGGAAGATTCCCGATACACATTCGTAAACTTTGGAGTGGGCAACGGCAAGACTTTGTTCTGCTCTACATTGACAACTCTTCATGCCAAGAGTACAATAAAAGCTGTATTTGTGATAGGGAAAAATGAACACTTGATTCTGAGAGATGAAAAAATATTTGAAGCAATGATAACCAGCTTAGGGCTAAATGTTAATGTAAACCAGTATGAGAACAAAGACGGCGTCTATTACATGACTTAAAAGCACTTGGAGTCTCTAATGGATAATGAAGACTTTCAATTGATATGGAGTAAATCAATCGTTATGATTCAAAACCCCAAAACCCCTTAGTGAGGTTTATAAGTGCTTTGATTTGTAGGGTATAGTTGGGGTCTTATTGGGGTTAGTAGAGAAATTAGGCCTATTTACAAAATGAGAAATAGAAATTAGCGAAATTTAGGGTCGATTTATGATTAGAAATATTTAGATTTACTGCTTCAGCTTAGGTATGGTACGAGTATTAATATAGATTAAGTCAAACTAGTATTGAATTATGCAGCTATTGCAAAGCTCTTACACAAGAGTGCCTCTACTGTTAGATATCACTGCATGTTAGCTGTTTAGCATTTTAATTCTGGTACTTGAAAGCATCCTGCTAGAAAATAAAAGTTCTCACAGCACCATATTGACCACCTCTGTGACTCTAAGACTTTAAAGTATTGGGCACACTTTCCTCTAGACTAGCGAGCTGTAATGTTCATCGCAAGTTTCCTGATATGCGCATCTCTCCTTAGACTATAGCCAACATTTATAGAAGAAATGGTATTACTTTCAAGACTGTCAACAGAGTGAAGAGAGTGATTGATTTTACAGTGCCATTTTATAGTAATAATTTAAACTATATATATGATTAAATGCAGAGAGCTATTGATAATAACATCAAGTTCATACATGCAGATGAAGCTGTGTTTACTTTCAACACTTTTATTAATAAGTCATGGTATAAGAAGTATGATAATATAGAAGTTTATGACTAAAAAGTGAAGGTAGTCACCCATGCAATTTTAGCTGGTATAAGTGAAGATTCAGGCTTAGAGAGTTATGTGATTCACCCTCCTCGCTCTATTAAGCGAGAGTAGTATATAGAGTTCCCACATAAGCTCAGAGAGAAGTATAGCAACCAAGAGATCATCCTGTTTGTTGATAACCTATCAGTTCATAAGACTAAGGAGTCTAAGAAAGCTTATGAAGACCTAAACATAACTCCTGTTTATAACGTTCCTTATAGTCCTTAATTTAATGGAATAGAATTCTACTGGAGTTAAATCAAGACTCAATACAAGAAGCTGCTGCTGTATCATCTTATGCATGACTTGCCTATCGATTCAGTAGATTGATTCAAAGCAGCTGTAAGAGAGTAAGCGTAGATAAGACAACAGTTTGTGCGAGAGAAGGAAGAATGAATGTTTATAAATAAGTTTTAGATTTAAACGAATGAATATATTCACATATTAAATTGGCCCATAAAGGGGTTTGGCTTCTCTTTCTTCTCCTCTTCTTAAGGCTTGCTTGGACCCATATTTCTTCTCTTTGTGCCAGCTCCTGCATCTATGTTCATTTCTTCTAGCTTTTAGACATCTTTATAAAGTCTTTTGCTCACTTCATAAATAGTCTATGACTTTCTCTCTCTGTGAACCTTCGCATGCTCTTTCATTAGGAATATACCAGTTCCAGGTTTCCCTACAAAGTTATGAATCAAAGCTTACTAGAGAGGAATGGGTGCTTCTTAAGCTCAGCGAGCCAGGTCTCGCTTATTAGTATGCCTTGCTTCTTTTAATCTTCAGGAGAAATAGAGTAGCGTTTTTTGTGATCTTCTTCAATGATCTCTTTGAGATAACTCTCTCTTAAAGTGCCGAGAACTCCAAAGAAGAAGCTCCTTTCTGGAAGCTTGTTGGAGAGTTGTTTCTTGGTAGGAAGGTAAACTACCAACTCTTCATCTTTCATCGCATCCTCGTAGAGATTAGTGACTGAAATCTCTGGGTAGTTTGGTATATCTATCAACTTTATTTCACTGTTTTTGAAGGCTTTCTTCTCATCGCAGAGTATAGCTTTTAAGAATGAAATTTTGGTACCTTCCATCGTTGGAATGAATAAACCGACTATAGTATATGATTAAGTATATGTCTCATGCTTGCCATGCTGAGTGAGGTATCGATAGAGATCTTCCTTGCTTCTAAATCTTGAGATCATTTCTTAAGCTTCAACTCTCTTTATTGCAGTACTTTTAGATTCCATCCTTGTTCCTTCTCTTGTTATTGAATTTCAAATTTTAATATATAGAGTTCTGTCCTACTGTTAAAAATCTTAGTATTAAATATGGGCATCTTATAGGGGGTCAACTTGGTAAGGATACGTGGAGAAAGTTTGCAGAAGCTGTAACAAACTTCAGAGATGGAGCTCCATTTTTATCAATTTTGTTCCATTAAATTAGTACTATATTTGTTTAAATTTATTAGTACTGGTACTATTCGTTTAATTTTAATTGGTACCAATTTAATAGCACCAAAACTTAATTAGTACCTAGTTTTTAACTAGTGAGGTTTTAATGGAAAAGTTCCAAAATGGTTCAAAACCTAATTGGTACCAGTACCAACCTGAGTTTTTTCTCAGTTGGTACCAAAATTAAAAATATTAAGCATAAAATTAGAAAATTTATAGTTATAAACTAAGTATAAATATGATGTCTAACACCTAAGAATCAACCATTGTTGTTGCAGTGCCGCTCCTATACAAAGTTAGTATAGCTAGTGAGGTTTTTACTTATTAATAATAGAAATTTAAATTTGAATTTAAACATGGCGGCTAACTTAAATCGTAAGCAGTTTCTCTTGGAACAGGTTAATCATTGCTCAACTTTGGCTCCTCCAAGAAACCAGAAGTAATTTATATTTAAAAGGAGGTAGAGCTAAGAGCTCTAAGTTTGAAGCTGAGGTCTTTAAAATTTAAGTTTTAAACAAGAAGTAGAGTGCTGAGATGGGAGTTTAAACATAAGTTGAATTGGTTGAGTAAGATAAGGAACAGCAGCCAATAGAAAAAATTAAAACATTTTAATGTGAAGACTGCTAAAATTTCTTCTCAACTGAGTCTAGCTTGAAGAGAGAATCAAAGAGGTACACTCTGGTAGAGCTAAGATCTACTTCAAGCATGATAAAGTAGATGGTAGATATTAATGCACTACTTGCATGAAGTCTTATACTCACTCAGCTAAAGTAAAGAGACATATGCAAAAGCATCATTTAAGCGAATTCCTGATTAAAGATGAGGAAACTTAAAAGCTTGTACCTGCTAAAAGAAAAAATAACTCTCTTGATTCACAAATATAGCAGTAGGAGAGACTTAAGAGATAGAAGCGGTTTGAGTCAATGAACCAACCAGCAAATGGTATGTATATTGCATGCTTATAAGAGAGAGCAATGTATATACCTGCATTAAATGCAGTCGACATAAGCAGCTGTATTGAAAACTATTTGAATATTGACGTACCTAACAAGGTAAAACTTATAGTTGTTGATGAATTCGCATACAAGGTATATCCATTCAAGTATCTCATTAAGAACGAGCAATATTAAAATGAGTTTGCAAATGAATACATAGTACTGAGAGAGGCTTAGAAATGATAATGCAAGAACTTAGCTAGGCTCGACGGAGTTATACTTGGTCTTGGTTTTATTGCTTTGAGACTCAAGAAGTTTGAAATGACTCTAAGAAGTATCTCTACCATAATTGATATCCTGATGATTTGAATGAGATACTCACAGATATGACTAAGGGTGTGAAAGAGCTCCATGATCTAGGGTGTGTTTATAGAGATTTGAAGTTAGAAAATGTATTGCTAAATCTCTGCCTTTTAGAAGTAGTAGTCATAGATTTCAACAGAGCAATAAGACAAGAGATAGTGACTTTAGCTAAGGTTTTAGGCCTCCAGGATACTTCCCTATAAGAGAGAAATGGACAAATGGCTCTTTATAATGGGATGTTTGGGCGGTAGCTGCAATTATCTTAGAGTGCGATATGGAAAGTATGTCATATTTTGGAACAAAACATGAGAAATAATCAATAAGTTTGGCTGCTGAAAATATTAAGCAAGATGAAATATGCAATGAAATTAAGAAGATAGTTGAGATGGTCATCGTAAAAGCTCCAGCATATCCACGATAATCGTTGGATGATATACTAGAACAACTGCAGTCTGCTAAATTCAAGAGGTATCACAAAGATAAGCAGATAAAATTTGTTTGAATTAAGTACAGTAATACTCTTTAAATATTCATTTAAAACCTGCTTTTTCTCTACTAACTCCAATAAGACCCCAACTATACCCTACAAATCAAAGCACTTATATCTAAGGGGTTTTGGGGTTTTGATTGACGAGTATGACTGGATCTTCTTTGAGGGAAACGTCTAGTAAATGGAGAATACTCTGCGATATTTTCATGGAGCTGAGAGAGTGGTAGGGTTTACTAGCTCCAGCTTAACGGCTAAGGAGCAAAAATGCCTCAGTCTTGCTTTTAAAACTTAGGAGGTAATATTTCTAAAGCTCAGCAGCATGAATGGAGACAAAAGCATTAAGCTTCAATAGGAGTTAGTGAAAACTAATCTTGTTGATTTTTGCTAGAGAATCTACAGCATGACTTCTGATTATTGCAAGCTCACTCCCGTTATTAACGTGGCTTAACATTCTTACACTTTTATCGAGAACTACTTTCAGAGATTTCAATAACTACAATTCTTTCCAATGAAAAATTTGAAAGGTACAAAACTGGAGGCCTCGTTTGATTCAATGTTTGCAAGTAAAAATGGGGAGGGTTTCTATGGTGTCTTCCAGCTAAATGAATAGCAAGGTAGAGGCACCGACTTGAAAAATTTGCACGAAATCGAATTAAACGGTGGGCTATTTCTGATAGTTGCTGATGTTTTTTCTAGCAGGTCTATCGAGCAAATACTTGGAAGAGTTGGGAGACTTCACCGCAAGGGTACTTTTAAGTAAATTATTAACAAGCAAGGTTCTAAGGAAACACCCGAGCAAGTGATACAAATGCACCAGTAATTGGTTGAGAATGATTTTCATATAAAAATTGCTGTTCTTCAGACTATTCTGGGTTATTAGCAATGGTGCTAGGATGATATAGCAGTCCAAAAATCATCAAGCATTGAGGAATCTCCCAAAGGTAAGATAGCCCTACTAAACGACGGTGTTTATGGAAATCCTGATGGAGTAATTTGCACTCTATCTGTTTCGTAAAATGGAGATCAAGATCACAGTTATAAGTCAACAAATGAGGACTCTAAAGATAAAAACATTTAAATCGATGGTAATCCCTTGAATGAAGCAGAGTCTGCACTGGAGGCATCCGTAAGAATTAATTCGATGGCAAGCATTAATGAAGCTGGGGATGCTTCCACTAATCTCCCTTAGCCCTCCATTAAGGTCAAAGCTCCGAGCACGTCTTAATAGTCTAAGAAGCCAAGGTAAGCTCATTATCATTATTTTATCAAAGAATGTAGGAGTTTTATTGAATTTCGAGGCAAAACTGAAAAACAAATAGATAAGTAGCATGACTCAAACAAAGAAAGCTTCTCGGATCATAGTGATATTGACAGATAATCAGAACCATTGTTGCATTCTGAAAGGTCGCTCCCAACTAAGATAATGGTTTAACTAAAAGCCGATATGGAAGAATGACTGGGAAAAGAGTTTCCGCTCCTATGCAAGGTGACCAAATGAACCACAAGAGAAAGAGAAAATGAAATTAAATGTAATTTCTTGCAATAAAAGAATTCATATTAATTTCATCCTTGACTGATTACTTTTGTTTAGCAATTAAAACTTAACGAATAAATTTTAGAATATAAAGTATGAACTCATTCTTTAATAAATTGTCACTCCATAAACTCGTTAACCTGTAGTTGAAGGGGTCTCCCTTCATTGTCAATGATGTCACTCTCATGAAGCTTATGCACCAATTCCTGGTAGCCCACTAAATCATCAATTGTAGATTTCATCCCATTAAACTCATCCCGCATCTCTTGTTCTCTGAGAGGTACTTTTAATTGCTTCCTCTCATTGCTACCTCCTCCCCTTAACTTCCTCGACCTCTCCTTTTCTCCTCTTTCTCTGAGATGTCATCTTGATGAGGTGAGCAGATCTTCCCTTTTGAACTATAATAAATAATAATAATATGTTCGAGCTTACCACTGTATGAGAGAGTTGTTGAGAGCTTGAACAAATTCGGGCTCCATATGAACAATAAAATTCTGGGACTAGTCCATCCTCTCCCTCCTCTTTTGCTTAGCCTCAAGAATTATCTAATTTATCCCCTCTTTGTCCAAGGATAAAAGGATATCGCATATCCACTTCTTATCCAGATGGAGCCAGTCTCTCTAATCTGGCAGATAGGAAAAGTAGCGATGGCTTATTCTTGGCGTAATCGAGGAAGTCATCAGCTGTGAGGCTTTCTATTTGAGGACAGCTGCGAACATAATTTCACTTCTCTTTAAGTACTAAAATAATTAATTTACCTATGACTTACTTCTTTATCTTCACTCAGTATGCTTTTTAAGAAGCAAATGTTGCAGCATCCGATCTTGGGCAGGTAACACCACATTCCTGCTACCGTGGAGCTGTATCTTACTCCATATTTTCTCTTGGATTAGTGGACGTTGACTGAGGCAAGTTGGTTCTACATCCTTATTTGTTGCACTTTTTCTTAAAAGCTGCTTAAGGGGTTTCATATTTTAAAACTTTATATTAATTAATTGTAAGGATTATATATATAATTATTAAATAGGGAAAACACAAATATTCTTTCACAAAAAACATTACTGTATAGAAGAATCCTCTCCTCCTCAATAAAAAAACTTTAGCAGATAAATGGAAAACTATTTGAGAAGTAATTAAAAGTAAACAACACTAAATAGATTCTTCAGAAAGATAGAATAACATGAAAGCAGTGAATCTGATATAGATGACGGTGAAGACAAGAGTAGCTCTATAAGGAGCCTTCCTTAAATTAAAATTTCATCTCAGTCTCAATTGAACTTCTAACCAACAAAATGGTTGACCCTTCTTAAGTTTCATTAAAGAAATGGACCTCATAGGATATTGAAGTAATTGAGAATTAGGCATAAAACTTTGAGAGAGTGTCAGACTACTGTAAAAATAAGTACGATCCAAGAGTTCATTTAGAGTCAGTTGCTGATTAGAAATTTTTCTTAGGGTCACTCACACAAAATACTTTGACTGAGGCATTGAATGATTGCTGCATACTCCATCTTTAATTTATTCTATAAAAAAAGGGAATAGATTATGGTGAAGACGAACTAGAAAGGGAAGTTAATTAGTTTCCGGAGGTAAAGTAAATCTTTCGAGGTAAGAAAACTGAAAATCTTGAAAAAATGCTAGACGAGCTTTTCATATCCAAATAAGACATGTCCAAATCACTAACAAGAAAATCAAATGCTCTTGTCGTTCATTCACTTCATAAGTAACTGCAAAACAAAATAATTGAGCTACATCACTAGGAGTCCTGTAACTACAATTAAATCTAGTGATGATTGAAAGTTATCAGATATTTTGTTTATGAGACATTGAAAACGCATCGCGCAGGTGGTTCCCAAAATATTTGCAGCAAGTATGTTAGAAATTCGAGAGTTCCTGAGTCTCTTTACAATTTAATAATTGAGTTTCTAGCAAATAACCGAGAGGTTAAGACTTTTTCGCAGCTTTAGCAGTTTTTGAATAATAAGTTTGGAATAAGGATCTCTCTCAGCTATCTCAGTAAAGTAGTTTGGTAAAAGATTGGCCTTTCATATAAAAAGTTTACAGTGTAGACAAGAGAACTAACGGCTAAAAGCCCATACTCCTTAGATAGCGTGCAGCCCTTAATTATATTGAGATGATGAAAAAGGGAATTAATATTATAAATATTGACGAGAGCAGTGTGTAATGGATACAGAACCCTCGAAAAGGTTGGACATTTAGAGGTGTAAAACGTTTTAGCTCTAATCTAACTAGAATTAAGCAAAAAGCATTATAGCAAATGAGTACTTCGGGCAAAATCTTTTTTACTCTAAACTAGGGGAGAAACAACACCCTACAGTTTATTATTTTATTCTCTTGCTGATTTAACAGTTGGAAACTAAAGACCCCTGATTGGAGGGAGAATACTATATTGCTGCTAGACAACGCTGATTATCATCGCTCTAAATATTTGCGGGCAAAGTTTGATTTACTAAAATCCTAGCATTCCTGGGCCCTTATCAATTCGATCTTGCCCCTATTGAAACCTTTTTTTCGTATATCAAAAGCCATAAATAAGCTTCTCTTTTCGAGGTCGGCGACAAAAAGTAAAATATCTCTATCTATATTTTAACACACATTTCTTAGGGGAGCTTAACTTATTGCTGCATTGGTATCGCATTATTCTTCCCTGGATTACTCTTGGATTAAAAAAGCCTTTTAAAAAGCGCTCTAAAAATCAATAAAATTTCTCTTTCTTTTGCCGATTTGAACAAATTAAAAAATATTGATACGAGTTAATAATTTTGGACTATTAAGAGAAGGCTGTCTCCACTGTTGTATGAAATACTCTGAGAATAGTTTCAGGACTATCCCCTTAACAAGCTTTCTTTACATTTATAATTTTACTGCGCTTTTGAATCTCAATACATAAGGGTTTTTCGGACTCCATTTAGTTGACTAAAAAATTTTGAGAATCGTAATTATATTTTTTCATTCAATTCAAAAATACTTATTGCTCATCATGGCTTTTTGGAATGTACTGCTAAATTGCATCTTTATGAGTTGAGTATAATAGAGTGCAAGAATCTTACTACACTAATAGTAGCAAACTGAATTTTCTTAGACTAGGTAGCTTTAGAGAGCTAATGAAGCCTTCAGTTTTAAGACATGGATGCAAAGGAATTATGGCAAAGGTAATGATTTTGTAGGCCCTAAATTGCTTGATATAATTTGTTTTTTATTTATAGTCCAAAATTACTTTTAATTTTAATATCCATATATTTTAAGGGGTTGCTTACTCACTTAGAAATTGAATTTTTGAGCTGGAACTCTAAAGGACTAGTGATTCAAATAAGGCACTTATGAAACCATTATTGTAGATTTACGCTAATTTTTTATTAGTTGAGTTAGTAGCCAGAGTCTCATTAAATTTATTGAGAAATGTTTTACAAGAAATTCATGCATTAGTTTCATCTATGCTGAGCCCAAAAATGTTAGATTGTCAATAAATGGTGTTGAGGTCCTTAAATAAATTTCCCAATAAAGAATGCCTATTAAATTACAAGCCAATTGCCTCTGCCCTTTTAAAATGCTGATTCTTCCCTCTTTAAATGGATGAGTGCCTTTTAAGTATGATCATGATAGCATGGCTGAAAGTTACCTATAATTTTGATAAATAGAAATAGTTCAGGTGTAAAAAGAAGTATTGCTTAAATTGTAATGTTTTTTGGGGTTTAAATTAGCGAGACTAAACTATGAATCTTAAATTAATTTCCTTTCAATCAGTTTGATCATTCTTTAAGTTGATTACTAATGCTGTTAGAAATTTGGCCTACCTAGAGTGGAATAAAAATAGATAAGAACAAAAAATCCTGTGCAGTGCATAAGTACCACTAGCGTATGCTTGGATGTGAAGGTTTTACTTACATATTAAGTACTAATTAAGTGGCTTCTTGGAAAATTCATAGATTTGATCATTATTGCAAATAACAGTTGCTCTATCACTAAAAATCCCTATAAATAACCAATATTATCTCTCCTTCATAAATGGTTGAAGGATGAAGTTACCTAAAAATTGATTAATTAAAAATTTAATTGAAACTGAATTAATATAATTACCTAAGTAGATTTTTCTTCCTAAAAAGTTTATAATAAGCATTTTTTCTCTTTTTTATTGAAGACATTCTGTCTAAGATTATCTGAAGAAACAATAATAATATTATTTAAAATTATAATATACTTTGTTAGAAGATTCCATTAAAGCACTTGTCACAATATCCACTCTCCTGAATATTTAATTTCAGGTCTAGTGTTTGGAGGGTATAAATTAATTGTGAAAGATATCGATGGTATAATAATTTTTCTAAAAATAAACCAATGATTCATCACCATCATTATTATTTTGTAAAACCTGCAGATCACAATAATCCTTTCGTTCAATAATCAAATTCCTTTCAGAACTATTATCCTTTGGGCTAAAGTCATTCCACTCAAGGGATTATCTAGAATCAACCTTACCAGTATGATCAAAGGCAATACTGTTATCCTCAGCATTACTCAGTAAATCAATCATAATTTTTAAAAAAGACTAAAAATTTAATTAAATCTCTTGAATCACTAACTCAACTCTTAACAGTTTAGATTTATCAATGGGGCACAATATTCATCTTGATACGGGAATGGCAATGAGTTAATCATATTAGAACTAGAAATCAAATGAAAATAAAATTAAAAAATATCACTCAAAACTCAAAGAAAAGAAAACACAAGCCAAATGGTTTTAAATTCATAAATTTAAAAAGATACTGGAAAAGATTATCTGAGAACTTTGAACTTACTGATGATTAAATTACAGATTTACAGTTTGAGTTTAATAACTATGGAGATTATAAAAAATGGAACAAGAAATGCATGAAGAAAATTAACATCGCAGTTACAGCAATAATTGCCAAGATTCATGATAAATTCAGGAGGTTGAGACTTTTAACAAAAGATAAATGTATCCAATTTATATATAATAATAAATCAATGAATGTAAACCAGGCAATTAATGCTCAATTTAACCATAATTTGAAGATAATTAATCAGCACCTGAATCTATTTGCACAAATTTATCTTGTAAAAAGATTATAGAACAAATCACCAAGGAGAAAGAGGAGCAGTGTAGACAGTTGAGTTAAAGAATCCAAATGGTTGAGTAAGAAAAAGATGAATTGATTGAGAAATGTAAGGAGTTAGAGCTACAGATTTTAGATGTCTTTTCAGAAACAATTAAGCAGAATGAATCAAGAATAAAAAGACTTCAAGAAGATGATTCAAGTGATGATGAAATGAAATATTAAAATCAAAATAATAGCAAAACCAAAATGGATGATGAATATTTGTTAAAGCGCAATCTTAACAAAGAGATCAGTAAAAGAAATAGTTCAGGATCTAAGAAATAATGTTAAGAAAAGGCATCAAATGAAATTCTTTGATTGGGGAATGAGACAAACTGTGGGTGATTCAATATCTTATTAAGGATCAATCCATATAACAAGTTGTGGGAGAAAGTGATTAATGATGCAAAAAGAGGATTAATTGGAAATTTATTTGATGTAATCATAGCTGACGCACCTTGGGACAGTACAGCAATTAATCTTAATTACAAAACACTTTCCGATTCCCAATTCATGAGCAAAATACCAATAAAAAGACTGTAGAACAGTGGTTATTTATTTTTTTGGATTACTAACAAAAAGCTAGAAGGGCCCTTCAATACTTGGAAAGGATTGGTTATGAAAGAATTGAGTTATTTACATGGGTCAAGATCAGCAAAGAAAATCTTGTAAGGGACAATATAGGATTCTATTTAAGACATTTCACTGAGTTCTGTTTGGTAGCAAGGAAGAAAGGCTCATTTGCAGAGTTATCAAAAATAACAAAGACTCATAAAGCCCCATATATTATAGTTGAAAGGGTATCTGAAGCCTCAAGAAAACCAGAACAACTTTATCAAATCATAGAGTAACTTTGCCCCATTGGAAAATACTTAGAGATTTTTGGAAGAGAACACAATCGAAGACAAAAATGGGGTGACAATCGGAGATGAGTCTATCACAAGAAAGAAGCCTAAACAAGAGAAAGCTAGAAAAAGGCTTCACAAAGTAAATCTTAAAAGCATTAATCCTCAAAAGCTAATTATATTAAGACTTTTCCTAATTTTAATAATAATTAAAAAATTGATTTAATTAAGATTCTCCTATTCTTATTCTTATTTTAGTGAAGGGGTTTTAGTTACTACCTACTCCTGTTTTTCTCTTCCAATGAGAGGCGCATGCAGCCTCGACACAAAATGGGCGCCTACGTCACAAGTTGTCACTAAGCCACTATACGAGCCACACGACTGTATGCAAAGCAATATGTACTAGCTCGAAGAGCATTAGAGGCAGTAGGTAGGTATCCAGGTTCACCACTAGGAGGTGGGTTGGCTGAACCCACCCAGCACTATGATCAATTAAGGGACGATGAGTTTAATTTTAAAATCAAATTTTTTCATCTCTCAAAGATTGCCAAGATATTATAGATAGAAGTTAAAAGATTAATAGATTAAAGTTAAGTCTTTAATGATTAATTTCTTGAACTTTTCTAATTACCTAACAAAGAATTCATACTAATTTTAAAGATATAGTAGAATCGGTCCATTTATAAATCATGTGTTTCTATTCAATTCCATTTTTCATTTTTAATATGACCAAATTGTAAATGGCTACCTATCAAAGTAGATTTTTGCCTTTCAAACTATTATGGTCCTCCATTTTCAACTTTGATACTTCATATTCAATTATAGTACTATATTTTTTCAAAATTTGGATATTTTCTCTAGAATTTTGAAAATTTACTTGTTTTTCCGTTTGAGAACTTTGACTCTTTTATAACTTAACTTTTTAACTTTCGCTTTGATGTAACACTCCTGCGCAAGTGTCCTAATTAAGTGGATTAGATTATTTCTTTGACATTTATAAATCTTATGAGCTCCTTGACACTCTCCAAATGCCTTTATTGCCCTAACACTCTTGTTATGAATAATATACAACATTAAAAACCCCAAAAACTCTCTATTTGATGTTTAAGTAATTAGATTTGTATGAAAATTTTGTAGAGTTTTTGTGGTTATTAGTGAAAAGTCAAATTTTCAAATTAGATATAGAAAATAGCTTTATTTCTGTCGATTTAAGATGAGAAATATATAAGTTTAGTCTTAAACTCAAGTAAGGACAAGTATTAATATATACTAAGTTAAGACAGTGAAGAATTTTGCAGCAAGAGCATCTTCTATGCAATAGGACCTTACTGTTAGGCATCATTGCTTGTTAACTGTTTTGTATTATAACTCAGGCTCTTGAAAGCATACTGCAAGAAAATAAAGTTCTCTCAGGCTCATAATAATTTCCTCTGTGTCACTAAGACACTTATAAAAAATAAGTGGAAATAAATATTTCAAAATGAAAATGGATTAATTAAAGAAAAATTTGGAGAGTTTTCATCAAAAAGCCATACCTTAGCACAGCTTTATTGTTTAGTATCCTTCAATTTATGAACTATTTTCCCAAAATATTCAAGTCGTCCTCAATCGTAATAGGTGATTTATTCTGTGTCTTTTGCTGACTAGAATTGTTAAAATATAAAAATTTAAGATATATTTTTTGTAAAACTTACAAATTTGGTTGAAAACCCAGCTGCCTGATATCTGCCATCATATTTATTCAAGTCTAATTTATTACTATTTTTATTAATTTCTTAAATTTCTGTGTTATTTTTAATGATTAATGGGCTAGGCTCGTCTTCCACTTGACTAAAGAACTGTTATGTTGCATCGCAAGTTTCCAGCCATACGCATCTCACCATAGACTATATTCTCATACTTATAGAAGAAATGGTATTTCTTTCAAGAATGTAAACAGAGTGATTGATTTTACAGTGCCATTTAATCGTAATAATTAAAATGCAGAGGGCTATTGACAATAATATCAAGTTCATACATGCAAGATGAAGCTTTGTTTACCATTAACACTCTTGTAATTAGTCATTGTATTAGAAGTATTATAACATTGAAGTTTATAACTAAAAAATGAAGATTAAATTTAGCTGGTATCAGCGAAGATTCTGGATTTTAAAGTTATGCGATTCACCCTCGCTTTATTAAGCGAGAATAGCAAATAGAGTTCCTACATATGTTCAGAGAGAAGTATAGCAACTAAGAAATCATCCTGTTTGTTGATAACTGATCAGTTCATAAGACTAAGGAGTCTAAGAAAGCATAAAGAATTAAAAATAACTCCTGTATACAACGTTCCTAATATCTCTTAATTAATGGAAAGAATTCTACTGGAGTTAAATCAAGACTCTTTACAAGAAGCATTGCTATATCATCTTATGCGTGACTTGTCCATCGATACAGTAGACTTAATTCAAAGCAGCTGTAAGAGAGTGAGCGTAAATAGGAGAAAAAATTGTGAGAGAGAGGGAAGAATGAATGTTCTTAATCAGTTTTAGATTTAAACGAATGAAAATCGACCCAGAAAAGGTTTTGGCTGCTCATATTTTTCTTCCTTTTATGGCTTGCTCACGGCCCATATTTCTTCTCTTAGTGCCAACTCCTGCATCTATGTTCATTTCATCTGGTTTTTAGAGATATTAATATAGTCTCTTAATCACTTCATAGATTGTCTGTGAGTTTCTCTCTCTGTGAACCTTCGAATACTCTTTCATTCGGAATATACCAGTTTCAGATTTCCCTTCAAAGTTATGAATCAAGCTTACTAGTGAGATATTGATACTTCTTTAACACTTCAAGTCAAGTCTCACAAATAATTATGCCTTGCTTCTTTAAATCTTCTAATGAAATTTAATAGCGTTTTTATGAGTTTTTCAATGATCTCTATGAGATAATCTTCTTTCAAAGTACCAAGAATACCAAAGAAGAAGCACCTTTTTGGTAACTTATTTGAGGGTTGTTTCTTGATAGGAAGATAAACTGCTAACTCTTCATCTTTCTTAGAATTCTTGTAAAAAATAGTGACAAAACAATTTTAAAATTGCCTTTAAAAATTGCTTGACTTGTTCATTAGCATTAATGTCAAAATTGAATTTCAGAATCTCAACAAATTAATCATGACTAAAGATTAGCACCGATAGAAAAGAAAGATAAGTGAAGACTAAGTGTCTTTAAAATAATCATTACAAGTAATAAGTGTAATAAGTTTGTTACCACTAATAGAATACTTTTAATAATTCGTATAAAACTTTTTCATTAAGTCTGAGAAGATAATTTCACAACAATCAAATAACAATTGATGAAATTGAAATAACTAATAGAGTTTTAGTTCAAATGAACTTATTATAATAAAGTAGGATATTAATATAAAATTAATAATCAAATGAAAAGATTATGACAATCAACACATGTATTTAAAAGTAAACTTCAAAAATGGAAAATAGCTTTTTTAAAATTAGATTAATCTCTGATTTATAAATCTTTTTCATATAAAATATTTTTAATGTACTTTATAAGTACGCCTTTAATAAATTAGGGATTATTTTGAATAGTTGCTAGTAAAACTTTACTTAGCATTAATGTCATGTTCAACTTTGAAGATCTTGAATTTTATCAGTCTGTTAGCAATTAGAACTAATTGACATCTGCAACGAACTAAAAGGTAATACTAGATTGAGAGAGTCGGCCATGTTTGTTATAATTTGAAGGTTCTAAGCAAAGCCACAAGTCAAAGAGACACTCAATTATTTAAAGATTTTATAGTGTTTTACACATCTTACTTACATCAAGCTAATATAATAAAATATTATATAAATTGATCAAATTTGTTATAACAATTATAACTTAGGCTTCACTAATACAGGAAAATAAATTAATCAAAGTCTCAATAGACAAAGTGATTATTAAAAGTAAGCAATAGTCGAAGTTTAACGATAAAAGTTAAAAAGGATTTATAAATTGTTTTATAAATTGTGATAAATGTATATAAATGTTTAATCAATTTCAAATATCATACAAAAATTGTTTTAATTAAGTATCTTTTTCTCTAGCATCTCAAATTGCATGTTCAACTCAATTGACCATCAAGGTATCACTTATCATTAAGGGTTTGCTAATCAACTCTCACTTTATTTTTTGATACATCCAACGACTCTTCCTTAATATGTGTATCTTCTTATCAAAGTTTTCTCTTTAACTCAATATTTACTATGAATAAATTAAAAAATTTAATATATTGAATATGTAAAAGTAAATTAATTGAGCATAAGATGTAAGATAAATCAATAGAAGCTATATAAAATATATTTTCAATTTAGAGAGTCTCAATCTAGCAAGAGCAACTTCTTACTAGATCAAAGATTTCCATAAGGAGCGGAAGAAAAGGGAAAGTCCAGTATTATTGGAGTAATAGCAACCCATGAATAATGGTACTTTTCATAGTTAAGTAATGAAAATAGAAAATATGGAAAATAATATGTATACTAGATTTAATGATATGAGACTCAACCAATGTGAATATTCTAGGAAAAACTTGAAATACTCTTAATATTTATAGAACTATTATCAAACTCAATTACTGTGTGTTTTCCTCGAACTTCTTCATTTTATTTAATATTATAAAGTAGTAATGATTTGTGTAAAACTATTATGTTTTTGTAAAGTACTTAAGTATATTAAAACTAATTGCATTTTACTTTTCCATTTATATCAATTTAATGAGCTGGTAATAAATTCTAAAGTTGATTGACCAATTAATTTATTCAGTTTTCCCACTTTTTTAAAGAATTTTTTACATTTATTGTTGTTATTTTTAAAATTAATTTGTATTTATTTGAATTTTTATGATTTTATGGAGTTCATTCCAAGTTTTGCTCTTTATCAATTGAATTTTAAATAGAATACTAAAGGACATGGATAAAGAAATTTGCAGATTACTCTAGCATCTATTTAGAATATTTTAAATTATATAATAAAGTGATTCAATTCAATCAAAATAATTTCTTAGAAAAAATAATAATTAGAGAAAATTTGAATATTTAAGTAGACGATCATTAATAATCAAAAAATAAGATATCTTATAATAATATTTTTAAAAATCTAAAAAAATTGACGAGCTAAGTCTAAATTTATTTTATTGACTTAGCTCGTAAACCCCAATACATAAACCCCAATACATATGTGCATAAGAATTTGATAAGTGCGTAAACGAATTTAATTAAATGTGTTAATACGAAATAACGTTGATTATAAAATTAAAGTACTTTGTAGTAGACGGACATGACCTCCCGAATTTTGGAATTTCTCAGAAAACCGCGTTTTTTTTTTGCCCTTGATTTTTGCAGAATTAAATCGAGCGAAAATCGTAGAGCAAGAATTAAAAAATCAAAATGAAAATCGGAAATGTGGTCGCCGAAATCTTTTTTATTTTCTGAATCAAAAATGTGGAAAAAAATGAGGCATATTTGAATATTTAGAATAAATTAAATTAATTATTAAATTAAAATGAAAGTCTAATATAAGGCAATATGCAAACAAGGGTAAATATATAAATTTTTTAAAGAAATTAAATTAAAATAAATAATTAGTGGTCTTCCTCTTCATCTTCTTCATCTTCATCTTAATTATTATTTTTGATTTTGTTATTATTTATATTAAAAAAACTGTCAGAGTTGAATTGATATTTTCTGGTTTAATGTCTCTGTGAATAATTTTTCGAAAGTGCATTTGTATAGTAAAAATATTATCAGGCTTAATGTCTCTGTGTATTATATTTTCAAAAATATTTTTGATTTATTTCTCTAGCATTTAGAGTCTATGTCTGTACAAAATGTGAGTATCCAAGGATTTAAATTTAATTGCATTTATTTGCAGAGTTGATTTCATTTATTTTTAATTATTATAATTTTAGTTTCTCAATCCCCTAGTTATTATAATTCCCTTGAGACTTAATTCTGAATATTTAAAATGCCGAAAATGCCATTTCCCCGTATATATTTCCCGTATTTAATTATTATAATTATTTTTACTTCTCAAATAAACCCCAAAACCCCTTATCACTGCCAGCTTGACTTTATTATTATCATTATTATGTTTCCCCTGTAAATTGTTCTTTTAAGTGTGTAGGCTTGAATGCTGCCTCTTTTTTTATAATTTTATAATTAATTATTAATTTATTATTAATTTAACTCTTTAACAATGTACTTATCGTTTATTCTGAAAATTATACATAGAGATTTAAAACCTGAAAATATTTTAATTAAATGGTTAGAGTTTTTGAAAATTAAGAATAATTAAGATGAAGATGATGAAGATGAAGATGATGATGAAGATGAGAGAATTTATTTAAATCTATTAAATTAAAAATTAAATATTAAATTATAATTAATTAATTAAGCTTTCAGCTTTCAATATGAGTCACTGTTTTATTCTGTAGCTGAATGGGTGTCACTATCTGATTCGGAATCTGAACTTGAGTGTTTTTTGGCTTTTGATTTTCTCTTAGACTAATTCTTGGATTTTCTGGATTTTCTTGACTTCTTGTCTTTATGAATATTTTTAGATTTTGTTGATTTTTTCTTGGCTTATTTTTCTGGAATTTGAGAGCCACTAGGTTTGCATTAGACATGATTTTCGAGAGAGGCACTTTTTATATAATTGGCAAGGCTAAAGTTTAGAGTTGGATATTTTTGCACTTTGCACTAGAGTCCATAAGTTGTTGAGCACTCCACTGAATGCTCAAGGAATTAATCCCATTTTACGAGTGAAGTTTAGTAATCGATTTTCTAGTTATAGTTCCTAATAATGTTTGCAATACGAATTTTGTCTTAATTAATTCCCTAGAAATTAGATTAAATAGTGTAGATTTTATGATCAAGTCCAAGGAAGTCCTAAATTAATGCGAGTTCTCCAATTGAAACTATTTTATTTTTGTCCATTTAATAACCTTGGGGAACTTAAGTGTTAATAGCACACATATTTTCATTATCAAGATAAACATACCAAATTTATTAAATTTTCTTGAATACAACGAATGCTTTTTCAGTACGATTTAAAACTTACATAATGATTGGGGTTTTCCCATAATTGGTAAGAGTTGCAGTTATTCCATATCTGAATCTATTTTCAGTTTAAAATTCATACTTTGAAAATTTGTCAATACAAGTAAGGCTGTAATGCTTAAAAGATTTGTCAGTTAATACTCCATAAAAATTTTCAAAGTCCATATAATGATTGTAGGTGTAAATATCTTCAATAATTTTAGTCTCTTCATAAAAAATAAGCAAATGTTGAAGAATTTCTTCGTGGCTTATAATAACAGGTTTACCCATAACTTAATTAAGTGCATTGAATTACTGAACTATTAAAAGTGGAAATTTCTCTTAAAGGTTGTCGAATTCACCTTTGCAATTTAAACTTGAAATGTTCAAGCTACTTTTTGTGTTTTCCTTATAAAGAGGACCCTAAATTCTTGACAAAGTATAGTCATCACAGTTCTCTTTTAAAAAAGAAGGCGCAAATCTGGCAATTACAGTGGAAATAAAAGAATTTTAAGTGATTGAATGCTCACTTTTTGGGTCAATATCACCATCAAATTTAAAATGTTTTAGATTTATTTCTAATACCCTTTTAGGGTCATAATTTACTGGTTAATTTTAACCTTGATTTTGTTGAAGTTGCACTTACTGCATCTATTAAGGTAAAAAACTTTAGCTTGGAGGATTTAAAACTAACAAAGGATTTTGTTATTAATTTCTAGGAAGATTCTACTAGAATTAATTTGGCTGGTTATTGAAGTTTTGCAATGAATTATTGCCTTAATTTTAGTTTTATTAGGAACCAGCTCCTACAAAGTTTATAATTTATGAGATTTATTATCTCGAATTTTGGATTGCATCGGAGATATTCTCCTAACTGCCATGAGATGAATTTGAATTGTATTAATTCATGCTGGATAAAATTGTTTAAAAAAACGAAAATAAGGTTGAGAAAAAGTTTTGGTTGTTTGTAAATATTATAAATAATTATAATTTGCGTCTCTCTTAAATAGCTTCGCATTTCCCAATATTTAAAGGACTGATTTTTTTTCACTTTTCACCCATTTTTCAAGAAAATGAATGGTAAAAATGCATTTCTTGCTTATTTCGGCCACTTTTTAAGGCAAAATGAATAAAAAATGCAAAGTTAAAGCATAAAATTTAGGGAATATTAAATTAAGGATTTCAATAATAAAAATTCGCAAAGTTCCCCATTTTCTAATTATGACTTCTTAATTAATTTGCTTTCTTTTATATAATTATTGCGAAAATCGCTCTATTTTCCTTACTTTTAAAATTCCAACTTTCTATTTTTGTGCATTTAACTTACACAGTTTAAAGCCCAAGCCCTTAATTTTTATAAGCCTAGTTCTCAAAAATCGCCATTTTAACTTAACTGCTCTCATTTTGAAGGTACCTACTTTTCAAAATGGCGAATTCCAACCTATAAAAATCGTGAATAATTATCAAGAAATTCGAGATAAATTAAATGTAAGAGCCTTGCAGATTTCATTTCAAATTCAATTAACTGTTCTTAATTCAACTTAAAAAGCTCTCCTTAATAATTTCTAATACTCGCAAAAATCGAATTAAATAAGGCCACTCTTGCTAGCAAGCCCCGCTTATTAACCTCGCACTTTCGCCTAGCTCACAAATCTTTTAGCGAAATCGATTCCAAGGCCGCTGTCAACACGTATAAAAGCAGCGCCTCACCAAGTTCTAGTTGATCCTGCTAATATTCATGCCCAGCTCTTTCATGAATGCTGCCCAGTAGCCCCTAAAAAGGTGAACTCCAAGTGACTTACTTTGATTACGCCTTGGTATTCAGAGGGTTGAAGTCGATTTTTGATTCAAGAGTACATCAATTCAACAGGTGCGATTCTATAGTGATAAGGCCCTAAAAACATTATTGGCAAAGCCAAATCCAGGTACTTATTCATAATACTTTGTGATCTGTGGTGTGGTGCGTTATCAAGTAGAATTAAAGTATTTTCTCTCCAACTAGTGTCAACTGAATCCAATACATTAACTAGTTTACATAGGGAGTCCATATATGAGTGCTAGTTAGTTCTTCCATGATTAACTGTATAGTACAGCTCTCCTGTACTTGCAACTCCAATAATTAAATTCATTTATTTTAGTCTCTGTGAATTTATAACTCTATTTTTTACATAAGGGGCAGTCCAACCTCTGTGTCTTTAATCTGTTTAGTTAAGAGTTTATTCATCAATATTGATTATTCTCCTACCCTTACTTAAGTGTTCCACGAATTATTGAGCTGCATACTATCTTTATAACTTGCTACTATTGCTATTATGCAATGTTGAAATCTACTTGATTTATTTATAAGTCATCATTAATTCATTCTTCAAAATCTTCTTATCATTTACTTGCTACACCTTAACTAAATATTCTTCTGTAAACTGTGCTGTATATCAGAAACCTGCACTGGTTAAGTGTTAAACATTAACATATTCACGATATGAGTGCGTGTTCTGCTATGCAGTTTCTTATACTTGCCTCTATTAATTTATTTAAGATTCCAAAATTAAGCATTTTAAGTACCTTCTTAATTTATAGTATGATATACCAAGTCTATCCATTATTTAGAGGCAAGTTAACTTTTCTGTAACTCTTAATCTAAGTGACTCCTCTTCAAGTTTAAGTTCCTTCTCTTACAATTATTTCTCCTTTCTTAACTACTTTTGCAGTCTACAAGGAACTATTGCATTCAATTGTGTGTGCTAACCAAAAATTGGAATTTAATCTTTTACTTTATGATTCTCAATAACTTTGGCTTCACGAGCTTTTAAGTCGAAATCTTAACCACGTTCCATCAAACTCTAGGGTTCTAAATCTGATTGCTTATACTCAGTGTAAAGCTTACACTAGCTAACCAAGAGTCTTAATTTAATTATCATTAAGTAATGATTCATTAGCTCCTTTTTTAATACTTTCTCTATATTTTTGTTTAGGATCAATGATAAATCCATCGATTTCAAACTCTGAAATTTCATCACGAATCTCATTAAATAGTGAAGTCATATCATTTTCACTTACTTCTTCTATATTCACATCTGCAAGAGTTATGTTCCTGGTAAAGCATGTTAGTTGTTAAGTATTCTGCATGATTTTGAAAATCTTCTGAACCACTGGAAGAGCTCTGCTCTTCACTTGAACTATTACCATCATAATCTTTATCTTCCAACTTGAAGAATTCTGAGAGTCTTGACTGTCGTTTCTAATAATATGATTCCATAGACGGATTCCTAAATTTAATAATAATGAATTCTCTTGGTGCTGGTAGGAATTCCGCTAGCTGAAATTGGACCGTGCTGGTAACATTTCATTATCATGAAAAGCACTCTCTAGTTTTAGTAACGGTAGTGTCTTCCTGAATCGAAATTGACCTATAAAAAATGGTGAAAGGCACCTAACTTTTAAATTTTAATGAACCAAGGATAACTTACTGGTATCAATGTTCTAGAACTCGCCCAGAAATGCAAAAGTAAGAAAGAGCTATACAACTTTCTTGCCCAAGACTGCCACGCTTTCTTACCCAAAGCAGACTTCACCAGCATTTATTTCCTTAAGTAAATCATAAGAGCAGAGAAAGAAGTAACGATTAACTTACCCCTGTAACTGTTATTATAGTATGTAAGAAGAGACGCAGTCAAATGTCAGCAGTGCCTCAAATCGATGGACTTACAGTTTAAGACTTTCTCGATTATGCAAGAGGATCTGCAAGACTGCTGTAATACTTGCCTGATGAACGAGATTGGGTCCACCTAGACAGATAATGGATCTGTGACTTGCTCTTCACCCTAGACACCGATGGTGTCTCCCAGATGATTCATGATGAAATGCTCTAACGAAGAGAAAAGCTAGAGTAAAACAGAGATCTCGTTATAGAAATTAGACCCGAGTTTGTGGACGCTCTCAGCAGATGCCTTAACTTTAGCAGTAAGTCTACTCTCTCTTAATTTCTTGTAAAGCTGAGTGAGGTAAGGCTGTGAATCTATTAATAGATTCATCTAAAAGAAAGAGAGCTCGTGATTAAATGGAGGAAGTAAAAGATTATGAATAAGCTTTAAAATAAGATAAGCAGGATTTCTTGCAGTAAACTAAAAGTTGAAACAAGAGCATGATAATATGTAAAGTGAGTTGCTTGACTAACGAAAGATGAGAGACCAGTTTATGCTCAATAACAACTGATTGAGCCTGCTTAGCGCAGCTGAGAACTTCAGATTTTGAATGCTGCTGCTTCTATTCCTTCATGAATCTCTATATACTATTAATAGCAAAAACTTGAATTTGGTGAATTACTTAAAAAAATTAAGATAAATCTCATATTCTTAATCTTTGTTTTCTCTCTGGATTTTTGTGATTTATGTCGCTTTTAAAGTGCCTTCTCTCACTAGAGGCCGCCTTCAACCATCTTTCAATTGTCTCTTCACTCTCTGGCAGCTCTGTATAAGTGCAAGTGAATGTTTTATCTCTGACACTGCGACGAGTATAAAGATCTCAAGTCTTATTTTATTCTTTGATTTAGTCAAGCTTTTATTATCCTTTCACTAATCTTCTCCTTGAACTTGTAGTACTGCTTTTACTTTTGGATCTCTCTCTGCTTTGAGCCTTAGTAATCTCATGGTGCTACCGCTTTAAATTCTTTTGCACCAATTTCTATACCTCTTCAAACGGTTTGTTTTGCAGCACTGGATTTTAACTCATCTTCTCTTCTATACCTCTATGAGAGTTGGTTAATAAAAACCCAATTTACTTTATTCAGTTGGTTCTTCAACTCAGACAGCCTCTTTAAGTTCCTCAACTTTTTCTTTCTTCTCTTCTTCAATTGGATGGATTGCTTCGTTATAAGATTTCTCAGTGAGCCTTATAAGGTGTTCAACAATTTCTCGTACCTTCTTATCATCCTCATTCTTATTGGAAAGTTTTGCAGTTATCTATTCTTGAGGCACTAAGTTTGATTCAATTGAATTTTCCATTGCTTCTTATTGATTTTACAAAATTGATTATACCAAATTGTACTTGCGATCAAGATTAAGGTCTGTTTCATTTTACTCCACTACGAGCAGCTGCTCTGCATTACTTTTAGAAGCGAGTTTATATAACACTCTCTGCCATCTACCTTTGGTGTTGAGCCTACCAATCCTACCAATGATTTATTCTTCAGATCTTTTTGTAAAAACATCTGCGATAATTAAATATGAACCACCATTTTGATTGATTTCATCATTCATTTAAATGTCTGTGCCTCTACCCTATGCTTCATTCAACAAGTAAATTCCATAGTTCTTGCTTGCATTCTTCATTAAATACCTGCCTTCAAGGGTAGCTTCAATTACAGCAGCGTGGCCGTGGCTGAAACTTGTGAAATCAAAGCCTGAATATTAAAGGCCTTATTCGATAGTGCTGTAATTTGCAGAGGCAACAATTAAAACTGGGGAATTCGCTACTTAATCCTTTGTGATTTCCTTGATTGTTTTCAAATAATCTCCTTGATTTGAATTCACGAGCAAGTCTGGCAGCTAATTTTCTTGTCTCCTTACAACTTATCAAGTGTAGGGAACACCACAGGCGTGCTTGACAAAGCCAAGTTAAGAATGTTATTCGGTTTGAGAAAGATGGCTGCCTGAAAAACCAACAATACTTTTTGCTTGCTTGAAGAGATTGAGCTAGTTTACAATGTTTTCACTGGAACCATCTAATAAAATCCAATCGTACTCATCAACCAGCACGATACTCTCGTGCCACACACTCATGAATTTAGGGTTCTTCGTTTATTTCTTCAGTTGTCTGAGTAAAGAAATAAATACCTGCGCTTCTTGCGATGAAATTAAAGTTTGAATTAAGAGCCATTGCACTAATTAACTTTTAGAATTTCTTGAAATCCCTCTATACCAAGTGCTCATTCTTACCAATTATGATTACGGACAGCTTGGTTTTAAGAGCTAAAAAAATGGCTAACGCAATAGAAATTAAGGTCTTGCTATTTCCAATACCAAAATGAATTAAATGACTTGACTGTAAGTTATCGCAAATGTAGTTAATGCACAAAACTTGTGAACTATACAACTTAAATCCAAGATTCTACTGCAGTTTTTCTAAATCTTCACTCACGCTCAACCTTTCATTTGAAGGCTTTTAATTGAAAGTCCTTGCTAATTAGTGCATAATGTTAACATTCTCAAAGAGTTAAAGTAGTTCTGCAACAATTTTATCATAGAATGTTTCCATATTGCGAGGTAGCTGCAAAATTCGTTGAATTTCAGAACAGTCACCATTAAGGCAGTTTTCAATAATGTTACTTGTAAGTCTTTCATTCTTTTCGACCTAAGCTCCTATTAATTACTGTTGAAGCCTCTTGATTTGCTCAATCTTGCCAACCCATTGCACGTCTCTATTCTATAGTCTTGATGCGAGGCCTTTGATAAAGTAAACCATGGTGTTTTAATCTATAACCTCTTACTTCTGTAAGAAATTACCTGTAAGAAATGTACCATCTTCTAAAGTAACATTGACTTAAAGCACAAATTCTCACGAAGTGCTCTGTATATACAACTGGAATATCTCTGATTAAGTGCAAGCCGCAGTCTTGTTTGAGTAAAGTAATGAAAGGTACATTCAATATAAAGAATGAAGACGATATTAACCTTCTAACTTGAGGCTCAATTCAGTATAACTACCAGGTGTCACTCATAAATTGTATTACATAAGGGATTGAATCATCCAGTTTTTTCACTTGAGCAAGCTATTTTGTGAAGGCTGAAGCTGTGTTGAAGAATACGGAGTTTGTCAGGCCTAGTGCCTGCCTTGCGTTAGGCGAGCGAATTAATAATAATATTGATTCAAAAATAAGTGAGTCTTCAACTTCGACTTTTTCTCCCATATAATAACCCAATGCGGCTAAAATGATACGAGGCTTGGAATCTTGATCTATATTACTATTGCTGAGAATTAAATCCACCAGCAGGGAGAACAGGTCCTAGAATATTTATTGATCGTTGACGTTCTCAAAATTGTTCAAGAATGATAAAAGTGACTGAGTGTTACGAGTCACTATTTCTTGCAAGATGCAAGACCTTTCATAATATTTAGAATTTTTGGAATTTTCAAAGTGTTTAATTAACAACTCGTGGCCGATGATCGCGCCGTAGTTTATAAAGAGTTGAGGTAAGGGTTCTTTATCATGTTTCTAATCGCTTGCAAAGCTTACGCTCTTAGTGAAATCACTCACCTTCACCTCTTCGTCGATTGCAGATAGTTCAGGAGGCTCTGAAATTACAGATTTACTTTCGTGGCTGTGCTTCACTTACTTGGGTTTATAGTTATTTAAATACTTTCTCACGTACTACTTAAAATCCTTAGTCTTTTCAAAGCCTGCAAAATCCACCTGCTCCAGCAGCAAACTTAAATTAAAGTTGTTTTAGTAAAGAAATTCCTTTGCATTATTGAATTTAGCACTGTCTTGTGCATTTTTATATTCAGATTTTATACCCTTAGATTTACCCGCATCTTCAAGATTTACATTGGCTAGTAGATTTTCAAAACTTGGAAGTAAGTTTTCTTGTTCGGGTACCAGTTCTGGCACCTGCTAATCAATTAATAGGTTCTAAATAGAAGGTAATATCAAAGATTTGAGCTTACCAGCTTACTTATTGAGAAGTTGAGGAGGGTCAGTCTTAGAAGCCATCTAAAATCCAGGGGCTGGATTCATCTAGTTTATGGTAGATTTTAATGATTAGTTCGACTGGATTTTAATACTAAATAGCTGGATTATTAAAATTTGGATTGGATTTTTGCAAATTTACTGAGAGATTTTTCACACTTTCGTCTCTATCCTCCGATTTAGAGCTAGCTAGAAGAAATTGCACTTCTAGTAGATATAATTCACTGTTACTAACATAACTAGCAGATTTAAGTCTCAAGGTGATGGGTGGTTGAAGAGCCATGATAATTTTTAGAAAGTTTAGCTCGAGCCCATCCAAAATTGGCTTTTTAAAATTGTCGAAATCGCGAAATCCGTTAAAATTCAAAAGCCTTGCCTGTCTATAACTGATTAATGGTGATGAGAAATAAGCAAGGAGGGAATCGCTAGAAGTTAATGGTACTCAAAATTGAAATTTCGGGTAGAAGGTTTGAAGGTCCAAAAATGGGTTCTGGCTTAAACCTATAGACTGGATTTTAGGGGGTTGCCAGGGTAGGGGGAAGGAAAATGTTGAAAAGAGGGGAAGTGAATAGGGAAAGGTACTGGATTTTTAGGTTGTTTTGAGTTGACTAATCATTCTTAATAAATTGGTACGGTTAAGTGCTAAGAGAATTCAAGATTCAATATTCGCTGCTTTTCACGGACTCGCTTTCTAAGGACCTTAAAGAGGCATTTTCAAATTTAGTTAAAAAGCCTTAATTTAATTTTTCGTATTAACACATTTAATTAAATTCGTTTACGCACTTATCAAATTCTTATGCACATATGTATTGGGGTTTATATATATAGGCCCTTAATCAAAAAACATAAAGCTGCCAAATTATTAGGCGTGATTTAATTAAATTTTATTTATCCTTATCTCCTATATTTATAATAATTTTGCCTTCAATCGACAACCCTGATGCTCAGCCCAGATAACAGGGTGAACAATACGATAATTAACTTCCTATCCTCATCGCCAGTCTAGCTTGACCTGCGAGTGCTGCCGCCAAACCTTCGGGCTCTCTTCGCACCATCGCATACTCCAGAGCTAGACATCTTTGAGATACGATTTCGATGCTTTTTAGATAATATGACCGTTGGTTAAAGATCTTAGAAAGAGATTGTGGACCTCGCTTCAACCATCTTTGGTGACAGTGTTATTACGCACTATAAGGAGTTGGTGGACTCAATGATTGAAATACACACGTCAGTCCGCAAGCTTACATTTGTTGAAGATTGTGCCAACTAGAAGTTTATTGAGATGGAGGAGACGATGGAAGCTACTATGTGAGATGCGACGAAGGATCAAAGAAGTGTAGACGCGCTCAAGGCTAGAGGTGGGGGCCCTATGTAATACTCAATGGCAAAAACTCTAATATAAAATGAAGATTTGACAATAGAACAAACATAGAAATCTTCAACCCATAATTAACAGGAGATGACACCCTCAGCAGGCCCTAGTAGAGGATGCGCAGATCCTTCACCAAGGTACTCATCACTGGCGACTTATCTCCGGACTTGAGCGATATACTAAGCAATCTACTAAAACAAATTGAAATTAAAAAAAAATAAATAATTAAAATCCAACCAACCCACTAATAACCGTTA